>OX637868.1:11198956-11286456 GCA_951802705.1 Netelia virgata
AAAAGCCGTCCAATCAGTTATGAGGTGAATCGAAACGCTGCACTTTCTATTAAATAAACCAATGAAGCTCATCAATAGCGAGGGAGAAGGGGGATGATAAAAGATCGACTTCTGTGGAAAACATTTCAAACTTTCGCACTCCAATGGAGAAATACTCTCACAATCAGTTTGCTGCCCCTTCAGAGTTTAATTGCTCGATAAAATTGTTTTGTTTCGAGTTTTCGACCCCCTGACCCATTCCAGGATGCACTCTTTTCCGTTACATCGATTAATCCACCAGTGTTATTTAACCTCGTTTATCACGTACCGAAAGAATCTTTTCTGTCCCGAGTCGAACATATTTTATAGTAGTTGGCCGAATTGACTTGATACTTCCCTGACAAAGATCGGGGATGCGTTTCAAACTGTTGCAAATCATCTATCGAAGCTACGTTTAAATACACATACCGATATAATCATTCATTGCTCCGTTTACCGAGTCCAGACTTCCATTTGCTCTTCGCTCTCGGCGAAACCAGGATTACCAATTCGAATATTTATTCGATCCGGTAAACTGCAACAGCGAAAAGAGGATATACACGACTATACTTTTTATACCGCAACCGGTGAAACATCGCACGCGTTGTATATACTCCGATGGATCGTTAAGTTTATCGCTAATTTAGGATCAACGTGAAATAAATATAAAACGGTGCGAGAGGTGGATTGGTTCTTCCGTCGTGTCGTTAAACTATAAAAAGAATGGCTTCTCGTTAAGTTTACGATACGTTGCAAAGAAACGAATGGAGGAAGTTCAATGGGGAATTTTTCGTGGCGAGGCGGGGAGAAAGTGATCCGTACGAAATTCAACCCTCCGTCTTGCCAGTTTGCGACCGCGAGAGCAGACAAAATGATCGAGGACCGAGGTGTACGGTGAACTAGTCTGATCTTCTCGAAGTAGACGAGAGGGAGAGAGAAAGCATGGAGTGGGTTATGATATCGCATAAGTTTGTTCAAGTTTAACCGATGATTAATTTGATGGATTGGCTCACTACGAGACTCTAGACGTGTGCCTACTTGAAACAACATGCGTCTGAGGGTATTGAAACCGAAACGAGGAGCGGAGTGCCGATACCTTCTATAAGTATACCGTATGTTCCACGATTTCAGTACGTAACGGCTAATCCAATAATCCATCTGGGATCGCATTATATATATATATATATATATATATATATATATATATATATATATATATATATAATATCTATTTAGCTTTGTATAAGTATATATTCATGATAAATAATTCATCGTTTGTTCCCTCTGACAGAATATCCATCGATTTATCTGCGTACTATAAATGTTAATTAACTATGATGGAATGTTAGAGAAAAGATACCTAGCGAGGAAAAGAAAAAATTCGACTCAATTTATAACTCAATCTCTCTGGCTAGTCTAAAAATTTCAGTACAATTTCCTCACTGCATCCCTAGAAATGCATGACAACGAGAATGTTTGATCCAGTCAATCGAGCAACGATTGAACGAACCTAACGATAGTTTGTGTACTGAAAACTTTCACGTTTCTCACGTCGAAACCCTAATCAAAATAGAAAAGGTATAGATCAGCATTGCCGCTGGTGGGACAAGTCCGGGTCCGATAAAGCCGATAACAAGACCTCGATGGGGTACCGGAAGTGACAAACGAAATGTTTAACCAGACCCGATATGGAAAAATCGCGAGTCGCCATTCAAGGCTTTTGTCGCGATGCGCGTCCTTGAACTACGATGAAATTCAATTACGCGAACGAATTGATCGATTGCCAATCACACCTCCATCTATCTTACGCCGAAAGTTTTTCACGAAAAAAAACGTTTTTGTCGCACTACCTGATCTTTTTTTCGCATCAATTAGGAAAATGTGCGCGGTTTCCGTCACACCGGGTTTTGCGAGCGATTTTTACAATTTGCGGATTGACACGAGGTCGGAGAGCTCTACTGGCATTGGTAGTGATGTTGGAGGGCTTGGGCGGGATGATGTGCGGTCGTACCGAACTCACACGTTAACGACTTTGTATCGCGATGTACGCTGTATGCCATGTCGGCGTGAGAGGAGAGAATGAGTTTCAAGTTGGAGAAACAATGTAACGAGGGTAGTTCTGGTCCATAAATTTGAGGCTATGTTTCCCCTATATGTCACCCGCGCTCATGTGCCCGGGCCGTGCGTTTCGAAAAGGCTTCATCCCTTAGTATATGTAAAAGTACGTATATGTACCATTCAGGTTGGTCGCTATCGGCGACCATTCACTCGTACGACCGCGATAACTTTCTCATCGTCGCCGTTACGGTATGAATATAACATATATGCCCATGTAGTTCATATATACAGGGTGTTTCTTTTATCTCTGCCACTCGAAATAACTCGGTAACTATCGACGTCAAAAAAATGTTCCAAACAAAAGTTGTACGGTGTGGAGGAGGCCACCAATTGCGACCATTTTTTGTATTTCGATGGAGGGGTTTACGCACAGTGAATGACTTTGACCCCCTAATGTTTTTTATGCGGTTTGGGGTGATCTACAAGTTGGCTGAAAAATAAATGTACCATCCCATTTAAAAGAGTGAAGGTGCCCTTCACTGTGCGTAAACGCCTACGCCGAAATAAAAAAAATGGTCGCATTTGATGGCCCCCTCCAAACCGTACAACTTTTGTTTGGAAGATTTTTGTGTGACGTCGATAAATATCGAGTTATTTCGGGCAGCCAAGATAAAAGAAACACCCTGTATATACCTATAATGGGACAATGTTAAATCTTGTATAATATCGTGGACTTGCCATCCTCTATTATACCTTTATACCATGTGGGCGAGATGGGGGAATTTTCTCATTTATCTGCTATTTACGACGGTATCACATTTAATACAAAATACATTGCACAAAGAATGTACAACAGAGTCAATTTTATGATTGAGTTTATTTCAATATCTACACGCTCTGAACATTTTATAATATCCGAAGCTCTCAGAACTAACTAAGTGCGATCGTAAATTAAAAAATTTATCGGACTTAGAGGAAAAAACCTGTCATATCGGTTTTTTCATTTTTGCCCCGACATATTTTAAGATTTCGCTAAATACAACGCCGAATTCTTTTTCAGCGCGCAATTTTCGACCTTCTATAGCTATTTTGAACTTGCTTCAGTTAAAATTTTTATTTGATCGTGTCTACAAAACGCACTTTTCCGGAAGTCAGGAGAAATCGTCAAAAAAATAAGACCGGGGGTATGACTTCTGAAGGGTAGGTACCGTGAAAAGGGGCTACTTTGAACAGGTTTTGGTAATTATTCGTACGTTATTTTGTTAACACCCTAAATATTATCTAGCCCTCCCAACCCCCCCCCCCCCCCTATTTTTGATATATTTTTAAAAAAAGTGTCAAAGTAACCCCGGTATGGGGCTTCTTTGACAAGGCATTAAAATGCAATTTATATCGAAGATCCAAAGCGTAATGGTTACTTTTGACATCATTGAGATAACAAATTTAATATTTTATGCATTTTACATGAAATGAAATGAAACACAAAGATTTTTTACTATCAAATCGCTATCTTTAGGAAACTTTTTACATACAAATGTCAAGTACCTAGGGTGCTATTATAGACACTTAATCAGTCTTATATATTAACGTTAAGGGGTCACGTACAGTTAGAAATTTCAAAAAATCGATTTTTTTTTACATTTTCTAAAAGTAGCACATTTGAAAAGTATTCTGTGAAAATTTGAGACGAATCCGACTGTTGGGTATGGAGATATGTAACTTTGAACGGAAATTTTTCTTCTGCATGTAAATCGTACTGAAAACTTTGAATGCGTTTTTCTCGAAACTATGTTTTCGAACACGGTGATCACTGTACCTCGGAAACGGCTTTACCGATCGACTTGAAATTTTGCTCACTTTTTCTAGACATAATTGTCCTCCGGATGAACGAAGGATTTTTCTATGCGATTATTATTTTTTTGTATAGCTGAAAATGTGAGCAAAATTTGGGTCGAAAACACAACTTTGACTTCCAACATCCACCATTTTGTGAAAAATCATAAAATTTTCAAATCCTTCGATCAACCGGAGCATTATGTCATTAACTAATGATCTCTCCTTTTATTTTGATTTCGGACGATGCGGTGACGAGCTGCACTGATCACCGCGGAGGACCTTTTTTTTGGGGACCCCTACGTTACGTGCGGTTATGGAAAAATTTCTGCATATTTTGCAATGAAAACATTGTATTATTTACTTAAAATATATGTCTTTTGTATGGAAAAAGATTTACGATTAATTATTTAAATGTGTCCCCAAAAAAAATTCGCAAAAAACCCCTTTTTTTCGAAGTCCTAACTGTACGTGACCCCTTAAGATCGAAAAACTGAATATTTACGTAAATTGCAATATATCAAGGTTATAATGGCGATATTCGTGTTGCGCGAGAAATTTCCGATTATACGGAATCGGAAATTTTCTGCAAAAGACTTTCTAGGAGGGTTACGAACCTCCCTAGTCTTTTTGTTCGAAAATCCCCCCCCCCCCCCCGAACCCCCAAGTCCCGGAAGTTAATAACGAATGTCGACTGTCGGCACCTACCGAGGGTCAAAATTTGTTTCCTCCAAAAATGCTTTAATTGTAGGTTACGGAATCGGAAATTTTCCACGCAACATGAATATCGCCATTATAATCTCGATATATTGCAATTTACGTAAATAATCGACTTTATCGCCGCAGCGAGCAGATTTAACCCGTATTTTGGCGGTCTATCAAAGTAGCCTCACAAACTGCCAAAGTTATCCTCAATGTCAAAGTAGCCCTCTTTGACGGTATAGTTTCATCGTAGTCATTTTTCTGATACAACAATTTATAGGTGAAGAAACGAGATAACGTGATATGTCACAAACTTCTCCATTTTTCGCTTATTAATTGCCAAGTTCTGGAGGAATTACTGTAACATTTGTGTTATACGAGAAAATTCAAATGAAAATATACGTCCTAGATGTGATTTTATGATAAACAAATATGTTCGCTCTCCACAGGCCTTCACCTTCGGATCGAAAAATGGCAATTTTCATATCATCTCCACGGTCACAAGCATTCCCTAGACCTATGCACGCGTTTTAAATAAAATAATCGAAATTTTCGCGACAGTTTAACGAAAATGAGGTTACAACTTCTTTTTATTTTTTTGTAAGTTTTCGAGACCCGTCATACATGCCATCTGTTTTTTTTTAAACGACTTACACTAGTTATTCGCCGATATTTCAATAATTGCTATAATTTCAATGGATTGATTAACCGTCTTTGTCATTCGACCCATAATTTTTCGTTATCCAGAAAAAAGCGATAATTTTCGTAACGGTCACAGCTGCCAAATTTTACTTCCTAAGAGATCTTAGATTATAATACCACATAGAAATTATTTTAAATGAACTAATCTAAGTTAAATGCAGTTGAATTTGAGGGTTTTTAAAATAATAATCGTTCTATTATTATGGAAGGTGGCATTAAAGACGATGTACGAAATCGTGTATGCTAATAGGCAAAGGGTTAATAAAACGGGATTGAATATTAATTAGAAAACAAACTTACTGGATGTTTTTCATTTTTCCAGATATCATCCTCAACTTCAGAACAACCTACGTGAGTCGTAAGGGGAAACTTGTGATCAACGGTAGAAGTATAGCTCTCAACTACCTTAAGAGCTGGTTCTTGGTGGACTTACTTGCTGCGTTGCCTTTCGATCTTCTCTATGCCTCCGATGTTTACACCGGTGAGGTCAGTAATTGCATCGTTTTGCATAGATAATTATTCACATTACAGTCAATCCAAAAACCCCCCCAAAATGTCATAAAAACACCTCTTTTGTTTATCACATCCCGATAAAAAAAATTGCCAATTCATTCATCCTTGAGTGCAATAGAAAGCGGGTTGCCCGAAAGATCGATTCAAATTTTGCTCTGTCGATGAAAATGGGAAGTAAGTCTTTTGGGCGGAAAATAATTCTGTAAGGGTGGCCAATGAAAAGATTGGACCGATCGTGAATAGGGGTTCGTTTGCCGGTGACACGTGTGGCAGACCACTAATTTTACGTACATATATATACATACGTACGATCGATCCAGAGGGTGCAAGACGTTTTTTTTTTCTGATTCGATAAAAAGCTATGGCGAAACGGAGTAGAATCGAGAAAAGTATGTTATCAAATGGACCAATCATGATTCGAATTATTTATATAGCTATATAACAATCTACCACGGTCGTTCTTGCTTCTCTTTGTATCCTCGGGCCAAAGAAACGTCCCAACAATCTTGTCAATTTTTTAATGTGTCAAATATTTCATATCATAAAATTCAAGAAAGTTTAAATTTTTTAATTTTCTTTACAAATTTTATTAGCCTATTCTTCGAACGAGTTTCGAATCGATACGGCTAAAGCTACAAAATTAATTAATGATAATTCCAGACGTAATAGGTATTTAATTTCTTTTTGTTTTGTTTATTTTGTTTTTCACTCCCCCCCCCCCCCGCCCAAAAAAATTCCTGAAAATACGCTAAACATTCATCGATTTTTCAAAGATCGTGTTACCCAACAACATTCTCAATTGCACCGCCGAATTCTTGTAACTCCATCAGGAATCCGGTCACAGTCACATTCATCTGGTGAAACTGACGAGGTTGCTGAGACTCGCGAGGTTATTTCAAAAAATGGACAGGTATTCGCAATACAGCGCGATGATTCTAACCCTATTGATGTTGTTGTTCACCCTTGTCGCGCATTGGCTCGCCTGCATATGGTACGTCATCGCGGAAAAGGAAAGGATTCGAAACGACAAGGATTGGGATCTTGGTGAGTCATTGACGTAAAATAATTTTACATTATTTAAAAAACAAATACACAACAATAATAATAATGATTATAATAACGCAGTAAAGCGGAATAAAACAAAAATTAAAAATGCGAAAAGCTGGAAAAATAAATAAATACATTGGAGATAATAATGATATATCATGTAATATCAGTCAAACAGTGTCTCTTAAACCGACGAGACTCTCCAAAATGTTATATTAACTTTCACGAAGAGTTTCGAAGCCGCGAGGTGGACTTGCGAGATAGAGCGATCAGAAATGTAAAAGTGGGCGTATGTATGTAGGTATATGCGTATCTCTCTCTCACAATCAGTCGCGAACGGTGCAAAGAGGCTGCCTGTTGCACGAATCTCCATGGCGATTTCTTATAAAAGATTTACGTGTATATGAATATACGTAGAATATACGGACACAAAGACGTACTTGAAAGATGGGAGATGTATGAGACCGTTGGGTGTGCTTCGGAATGAAACTCGAAATGCGCGAAAATAAGTTTACCCTGTTATACGGCAGTTATAGGTATCGAGGATTTAACATTTTTATCGACTTAAATCAATTTTCATATAGCATCGATTGTTTAATTATATTTGAAAATATCGATTTATACCGATCGTAATTAATTTCGTATTTCGGTCCTCGAAATAATTCGATTGACAAAATTCGGACGCGAGCTTAAATAAATAATATAAATAAATGAACGCACATTAATTTAAAATCTGTGTTTATTGAAATGTCAGGATAGTATCGACTTCAATCACTTAAGGAGAAAATAATGTTATCGGACGAAATAATCGATTTGCTGGAACGAAGGAGTTATGTTAATTATTAATTAAGCTCGCTTCTCCCACTGATTATAGATATCATTCCGGCGTTGTAATCGTGTCGACCCGAAGGCTAGTAACGGTGTTCATGGTAATAAGAATAATAATTTAATTCTGTAACAGGCTGGATTCATACTCTTGCCGATCGATTGAAAGTTCCCGTTCAAAATGTGACGCACACCGAGAGCTACATAACCGCATTGTATTTCACCTGCAGCAGCTTAACGTCCGTGGGTTTCGGCAATGTTTCGGCGAACACGACGTCCGAGAAGATATTCTCAATATGTACGATGCTCGTCGGTGGTGAGTTTAATATGCGTTCAGAATTTCTATTTAGAATCCAATAAGTCTAAACTTTGATCGCGCTTCTAAAATGTCGATCAAAGGGTTATTCGATACAATAACGCTAAGTTTGGACAAAAATAGAGAAGGTTTCGAAAGTTGACGTTCGTTCGGCAAATTTGTGTTTACATTACGTAAAGATGTCTAACAATAAGTGGTCGTCTGCAAATTTCCAAATTCTTTAATAAAATATGGTAATTTTCCGTATTATTATTTTTGCAAATTCTCCAATTCCCCGTTGGAACAAAAAATTCCACTAGGTTTCAGCTTAGCAAAATAGTAACTTCCGTGATAATTATAAAAATTCAATGTTAATTATCGGAGTACAGTAATCGTATAAATGACAATCCAATATAAATACTTATGTGAATTCTATTGTGACAAGGATGATGGGTTAAGCATGATAAGTTGGTCGAATGGAATACATATCTATAATGTGTGATGCGTTATTGTAAATTGCAGCCTTGATGCACGCACTGGTGTTCGGTAACGTGACAGCAATAATACAGAGGATATATTCGCGAAGATCGCTTTATCAAACAAAATGGCGCGATCTTAAAGACTTTTTGGCGTTGCATCAGATACCGGACAAATTGAAGCAACGAATGCAGGACTATTTCCAAACGACGTGGTCGTTGAATCATGGAATCGACATACACGAGGTACGACAGGCATGTATATTTATCGCAAAGCTCAAATCTTTTTTATCGTTTCCTCTTTCTTAAAGTTCACGAGACATTCAGAACAGAGAAAGTGAGAGAGACTTCAAAATTATTTAGAAAAATGTGTGCGGCTATGCGGAATATCGTGAGCTCTTTTTTATAATGTCACCTTATGTTCGTAATATTAAAAACAAAACAAACAACAATTATGATTCACCATAATTATTCATATTTATTTTACCATAAAATCATACGCAATGATTTTTTTTTCATTTGTTGTTGACGCACATTGCATTAGGAAATTACAATATTCATTTTACACTCTCGAAATGTATGCATCATATTATATTTATATTCTTACACGAAATGCATATACCGTATAGGTGGAAGATAGATAGAAGCAGAGAGTCTGCTCGAATTTTTAATTACTCTGTGTAAATATTTGTTTCTATATATTTACATTTTTTCACATATATTCTGTTCTTACATCTTATTTTGTTGAACTTCTCATTTTTCGTCGATATTAATTACCGATTGAATATCCATTCTAGACACTAAAAGAGTTCCCCGAGGAATTGAGAGGTGATGTATCGATGCATTTGCATCGCGAGATATTGAGCCTGCCAATATTCGAGGCATCTTCGGAGGGTTGCCTGAAACTGCTGTCTCTTCATATTCGCAGCAATTTCTGCGCCCCCGAGGAATATCTGATACGAAAGGGCGACGCTCTATCTTATATTTATTATCTGTGCAACGGTTCGATGGAAGTCGAGCAGAACAACATGGTAGTGGCGATATTGGGTACGTTATCGTCAAATTTTTCTACATTATCGAACCGAATTCTTCTCATCGTCAAAGCATTTTCTCTTTCCACCCTTCAGGCAAGGGCGACTTGGTCGGCTGCGACATAACGGTTCATTTGCAACATGGAAACAACGGTGGTGGCACGGGTGGCGGGGGGACTGGATCGACCGATGTAGTCGTTAAATCCAGCTGCGACGTAAAGGCACTGACTTATTGCTACTTGAAATGCATTAACATGCAGGGTCTCGTCGATGTGCTACGTTTGTATCCCGAGTATCAGCAACAATTTGCTCAAGATATTATTCACGACCTCACGTACAATCTTCGCGAGGGTTACGAGGCCGAGGTAATTGAACATTAACGAGTACAACGAATTAAGAGCTCGGGGCCAGTTGGAGACCCGAAAAAGTCACGTTTTTAACACTTTTTTTGTGAAAAATAAATAATTGTCTTTTTTCGGGTACGATTTTATCGCCTTATTACAGTAGACTTAAAGAACACATAAAAGTTTTATTCCAAAATATAAATAAAAATGGAGTAAATACGTTTTTAGGCACATCTTTTTTCTCAACAACTACTTTTCCGAAAAGAAAATTAATCGAACCTTAATCGAAGCTTTCTAAAGAACAATTCCTTTTAAAGAAATGGCAGACGCTGAAGTTAGATGTTCGATTTTTGGGGCAATAAAACGCTCGACTTTTTTTTAATTCTTCGAGTAAAAATCCTTGAAAAAACATCCTTCGATGAACGACTAGTTTTTTATGTCCAAAAGATAATCATAAAATTTATTACGAGTCGGTTGACTGGTTTAAAAAAAAACGTCGTTACTGATATTGAAAACTTTGTTTTGAGGAAAATGCGCTTGAAGTTTCAAGAACATATACTTACATTTGCGCTTATACCTGCGCATACTCGTTAATATTTCTCGAATGAACTTCAAATTGGTACCAAATAGGTATTCTAAGATTCTAAGATCTTTCCGAAAATGAAACAAAAGAAATCGATATTTTTCAAATTTTTGACTGACCCGTAAGAAAACTTTTGATCGCATCGATTGTTTACCATCATAATTTTGCGATAATTTTATTTAAAAAATTACATTCCTTTATTATCTTCAAATAATTAAACAATAATTTTATGATTACAAGAAGAAAACGACTGAGTTGAATTCGAACGGTTCGCGTTTGGATGCTTTTTTGCCAATATTATTAAACATCACTCGACGTGTTTAATTTCCAACAGCAAGAATCGGACATGAATGGAATACAATCACTGACACTACCCTCGATAAGCGAGGACGATGAAAACATACCGGAGGAAGGAGAAACTTCACCACTGTCACCACCTAACAGGTCGCCGTTGCACACTGCGTCTAGTCCTAGACACGCGAAATTCAGGTTTGCCTGGATTTATCGTCTCCGATTAGAAGCATGTATTTAGTAGAGAGAGTAGTCGACCATCCTAAATTAAGTTTAGAGAAAACCAACATATTTTACGTTGTTGATACAGGGATGACCATCGAGAAGGGAGAAGAGCCGGCAGGAGCGTATTGATACGTGGAAGGGCCGCCCAGGTAATGGCTCAAGAATCCATCGAAGATCACGTGCGAGCAGGTTCCGCGGAAAGACTCGAACCTCAAGTATCCATGATGAATCCTGACATCGCGACTCTCAGCTACGAGGTACTGTTTCCTAAGTCAAAATAACGAACTTTTCAGTCGATCTCTTTCACCGCAAAAATAGGTATTAGCTTCCAGTGGCGAATAATTTTCGTCGGCTTCTATAAATTGTAATTTGTTTTCGTTGCAGATGAGAAGCGCCATTCAAGCGTTACAGGTGCTCGTTCGTTCGCCCCAGAGTAATCCTAATTTACCTACGCCAGCGGGTCATGGAAGTCGAAGCGGTCTCGCCAGATGTTCGTCTCACCCGCCTGACGCTCTTTGCTGGAATCCGCCGGAACGAGTAATCGACGCAGCTAGTCAAACCGATTGGCCGATCGATTTGTTCGAGGTCTGGGTACGATCCAATCCTCATCACGTGCTCAGAATTCTCAGTATCGATCCGGAAAGTCTTCGGATGCCTCAACCACCCTCACCGACACCGTCACCATCTTCCCCGCCACCTCCGCCCTACGAGCCACTCTCGTCGATCGCGGGAACACCGCCTCAATCACCTCTTCAATCACATCCCGACACTCCGGGTATTTTATCTACATTTTTTCTCCTCGAATCGATATTCATTCGATTTATAACGACATTACTCGTTTAACAGTGAAAGCGAGCAACCCGCTTGACTCATTTTTAAATCAGCGATCTAGCGACTTTTACCACGAGACAGCAAAAGATAAAATTTCACCATTTCATCGAATACCTATATTTGTTGCCTACGTTGGTTACTTGAAAAGTACGTTTACCTCCGTTATTTCGACTATTGTTTACTTTTATTTTTAACAGGTAAAACAAGTTACGCGATGTGCAACAGTCGTGAGGAGACAGTTATGCCGCGAGGCTACGTCGCACCGTCGTCGTGCTGGGACCCTGAGAGTGATTTACCGCACAGTTTTAGCGCTGGCGATGCCGACGAATCGTCGTCTTGGTATCAAGCCTTCCACGGACTCGAGTATCTTCCAAAGTCCCGATCATTCAAATTCGATCAGTGCGATAGCTGAGCGAGGAATAATTCGACCAAGCCAACAGCGACGACTAGCGAGGATCGCGTAAGATCGAATGAACAAGAGAACACGGGGTGAAGCGTTAAAAACGTTACTTACTACAAATTCCGTTGATATTGCGCCGCTATCGACGTCAACAATAGACGAAAAACTAAACTTGCGTCTCTCGATAAAATATCATTACGATGATTGACGTTACAATGTTGAAGCAAAAAGCGAATGCGCCAAGCGCTGAGACTTTTTCTATTCAGAGCGACCGGTGGAATTTTTCGAGGGCCTACTCTAGTCCGGTTTAAGTTCATTTGACACGATTAAAACGATAATAATTTTTGTCATATTATGACTTTATAAATTGGTAAAATATTTATTTATAAAAGTCACTGCCACCGACGCCGAGAATGTACAGATTTATTACCGCTTCGGCGACTCCCGTAGTCAGGCCCTCGAAAACCAGAAAAGTTACGAATCGGGCGTAAAAAAGAAACGTTGAATTTTAACGAGAACGTTGATTTTGAATGTTAAACATCGTTCAATATACGTATGTTATCCTTCTTTGCTTTTGTTTCTGTGATAATTTCCGAGCTTATAACCAATCACTTTTGAGCTTAGTTCATTTGTTTCGATTGTTTTTCATTTCTCGTACGAAACGAAGATTTATCACGTGAATTCGATAAATTGGACAAAAGTTGAGCATATCGTGTATTGAATAATTATATCAGAGGATCATATCAGATATGTCGCTCGTTGTTGAGCGAGTCAGAGGCATTTCAATTACATCAGTAAAATATACATTTCGATGTAAATATAGCGAAGCTTCTGAAGATGAAAAGTAAAATAATAATCAGGTGAGGTGCGATTTTTTTCAAAACAAGACAAAAAAGAAGAAGAAGCCGTAAAAAGTCAGTGTCGAAAGATCGCATATATATTACGCGGAAAGTATTTTCGTTATTAATTAAACACTTGTCACATTCCACGTGTGAAACGCTGTGATCAGTTAGATATATCGTGAGATATATAAGTAAATATATTGGATAAGAGAATGAAGGATATAATAATTCGTTATACGATCGCGACTCGTAATTTCCCTCTCATTACCTATCTCTACCTTCCGGTTCTCCGCCGAAACGATCTTTCCGTTCTCCTTACCGAGCAGAGTCTACGCATTTAATGCTATGACTCTATCACTATAGATCTCACGCAATAAAGCTCATCGTAGCGTATTGAAGCGAATAACAACAGAAATAACGTCAATACGTCTAACTCGATGTTATAAAATATTTAGAAAAAAGAAACAGTAAAGGAACCCACCGTATAGCACCGGACACACTAATATCAATATTTTTTAAATTGCCGACGAGTACGATTACAATCTAGCTGAAAATCCGATCATGTCCTATCCACGAGACAATGTAAATTGGAAAAATTGTTGCGAAAGACGCGACTTTCATCACGTTATGTATAGTAAGCTCGTATAGATTATAATTGTATTGTGTATATAATATCGAAAGGGAAACGAAGAGATAAATGAAAGAAAGATATATAAACGAGATATATAGATGAGATCGGTTGTTTGTAAATAATTCGAAAAGACGAAAAAAGAAAAGTAATAATAAAAATGTGTGATAAGGCACGGCTTGAGCCATGCACAATTGTATTTGTTCAACTTGCATTATTGCGAATGTTGAAAATCCCGTACATAATTATAAATAAATCAATAAAAATAAAATAATACGACTCACCGATCCGGTATCGGTGGAGTTTCTCTATTGACACGCGTACCGGCCATATTCAGACTGTTTCATCTGAATCGCGATGAAGGATCGTTTTATAAATATTTAATATATTTTGTTATACTGTTTCTATGCTCTCTACATTATTTGAAAGCTCATTATAAATCACCGATGACTAAGCTATCCTTCACAAATTCTATTATACTTTTTACACTAATCGTCGAAAATCTGTAGTATATGGTACGTAGGCGACATCGAAGCTTCCGAAAATAAAGAATCAATGTCAATATGCGCCAAGTTCGAAACATTTATTTAAACAAATTTTTTATTTGTTTTGTACCTCAGATTTTTCTCGTGAAACTATTCCTCGACAGATGTACATCTGAGAATTCTGTCTTTTTATAAGCCTCCGAGAGTTTTGAGTACCGTAAGGAAAACTGCGCAACGAAGAGGAAAGTTTTTTTTATTTTTTAAAAGATCGGTGATCATATTTCATAGAAATAGAACAAACGTGTTGGAGACACTTTATAATACTTTACACAAATTATAAGCTAATTTATTAACTATTTTTTGACATCACGACTGTCTGGAATAAATATTCTCGAATATTCAATGTGGCTGTTGTTAAATGTTAGACTTTCGGTCAAGCTACTTTTAAGATTTATCGTGAATCCTCATCCTTCTCGAGATTATTCGTTCGATTCAATGAAATAAATTCTGCTCAACGTTCAACAATTATTCTCAACAAAAATCTAACAAATTTAAGAGGTTCATACAATGTGAATCCTTGATTTTATTAATAAAATGGCATTGATTTGTGAAAAATTGACTGGATAAATTATGAACCACATTTGTGGCCATCTTCATTGCATCATGTATAGCGAGAAGAATATCTTGTACATAACTAAATAATATTATATGTAATGCTTACTGTGCAGTGCACACTAATTTCTGGGGCCAAATTTCCAGCCTTACGTTTCGACTTGTTAAGTTTTATGTCAAATTCAGCTGTTTGTACCGTAATCACTTGCGACCCGTTGCTCGGATCTTTATTTTGCTCGCGTCAAGTGAATGTATCAAGACGAAAAACGAAACGTTTTTAAATTAAGTAGTGAAAAGAAATTTAACAAATCTCCAATATTTTCGAACGTTTCGAGGAATTGCTCAATCAATCATCTTTCATTGTTGTGCTTTAAACTTTTATATCCTTCAGTTTTACCTGGTTGATGGCATTGAAGCGTTCCCTACCGTCCAGGGATGGGTTCAGAAAGGTCTCCGTTGGAGCTTTGATCCCGACTTTTCTGCACCGCGTTCAGCTTCTTGTCGGACTTCGTGTTGCAAAAATATTAGATGCAACCGTTTCGAATATAATGATAATCACCCGGTTTCGTTATCCCGAACTTCGCTCGCATTGAACGATCGATTTGAAAAACAAATTCGAACCGACTTATCGGGCGACGGGCAGCTTTGCCCTACCAGTTGCGAAAAGGTGAGGTTGTGTTTTACCGAACGGTTTTCTTCGATACGATTTGATCGTCCGCCATGAACTCTGATCCTTGACAGGGTAATACGGCCTCACACCGATACGAATATTCATAAGCCTGAAAAATTAAATAAAAATAATAGAAAAGATACTCCGAGCCCCGCTCGGCAATCGATGGGCTTGAATAATATCGAAGCTCGACTACAGTACCGTGAATTTATTCATACTTCGACGATATTTTGATAATCTAGTTATGATATTCACGTTAGAACAAATGGTCATCTCACGAATGTACGATCGGCACTCGTGATATCGACGAGTCAGGACAAAAAAAGTATCGTTGTGGTACTCCCCCGAAAAAACATCCTTTTCTTTCGTATTACCGAAGATCTATGAAATCGTCGATCCGACCGTCACGAGGTTCCACGCCCAACTGCCCCATGGATCTTCCTCGTCGGAGGATCTTATACATTTCCGTTGATACCCGGTCGCGCCACGCGCATTCGCGAGCGATCATCTGTTGAATCTCTACCGTACTCATACAAAATAAACGTTTTTATTTAATTTATCGACAATTAGGTACCATCTTAAATATATTACGGATCACCCTACCTAGCAGCGGTGTGGCTAACGACCCGTAACTCCACGAGCGGAAACATCGTAAAATTCTCGAAGGAACATGACCCTGCGGTGGAAACTTTCGTGGCGACGCGTCGCATGATGCCACGTGTGGCAGAGTCAGCAAATTCTTCACGGAATAATGACTCCCGTGCGTGGATCCTTAAGAATACCTATACATCTGATTTTGCAACCCGATACTTCCTATTTCACCCCCGTTAAGAACACCAAAGCGGCTTGTCGCAGAGGCATCGAAGATTCCAATCGGTCGATGGATAATTATTATTAACTGTTATTAATTCTTAATTCTTCGTCCTAATTGACGTCTCGATCGATCTTCCACGCATTCTTACCTCAGTGGCAAGTCGCCCGTGTACCTAAGCTCTCGCGAGTGTGACTGGTGAGTGCCGGGAAAACCCTTTGAACGTAATACTAATCATGGTTCAACTGTATGATGCATGATAAAATAGGCGAAAGATGGTAGATAACCCTAGCCAGAATGTAAACGGGATTAAATATGACAAAGAAAACACGTTATGTCGGCTGGTCGATGAGCAGATTATATAGAGGTGGGAGAAGAGAGAGAGAAACGTATAATCGACAGGTAGAGCGCAGCTTGCGAGATTCTTGAAAGACAATCATATCTACGCATATAATGCCAGTAGAAAGAGATCGTAGTAAGTGCAACAACATGAACGCGCTTCGAGTACAACACGGCGCATAGTTGGCTGACGCAATAGATCGCGAGCGTCAACACACGCATGCCTTGCCAGATTTTCTTGCTTACGGTGTACAACATTTTCGGTAAAACATCACGTTTAAAGATGAATTAGGGGATCGGTATTGGGGCCCATGCGAGAACCCAAAGAAATGGCTCACCACGAAAAAATACTAGGGTGAGACTATGGCAAAAATAATGGAAGCGAGCCAATCACAAAGTTCCCATAAATAATTTAATGAGCCATCTGATAATCTTCAACGGTAATTACCCAATATCTTTTCACCCAAAATTATCTGGACCAAGAACACGGAACGACTCATCCCATGTTTGTCGCTCACGCAAGATTTCTTCCTTGCCTTGAAGTCGCTCACCCTAAAACGTGACCTTAATCGGAGTTCGGTTGTTGGACATAGACCAAGGTGCGCAAATTTAATAGGTAACTCCTAACTAGAAGGCCGCGGGTAGCTAGTGCTGTGAGTTACGTGAAGTAGTGAACCGTCCGATTACATAACCTTCACCAGAGCTCAACCGTAGATATGTCATAAATAACATGCGAACTAGTAGATAACTCCTAGCATAAATATCGCGGGTAGATAGCGTCGATAGTTGGCCAACGTAGTGAACTGTCCTACCACGCAACGGTAATCAGAGTTCAACAGTACGCCACAAACAATATGCGAACTCGTAGGTAACTCCTAGCGTAACTATCGCGAATGAGAATATAGCCACAAGAAAACAATGCACGTTCGGCCGATCGACGAACACAAAAATCATAGGTATGAGAGGGAGAAAGAAAAGTAGTGAGCGAAAGAGAAGTAAAGGGGCATATAATAACGGGTACACGATCTTATTATAATAACTATATACGATTATAAGAATTCTCGGAAGAGAATCAAACACACGAGTACGACAGCACTTAGTGGCCGCCACATAAAAACTGACGCAAAAACTTGTTCGCAGCAACCAACGCACGCCGGTCTCCGTAAACATTCTATAAACTACATCACAGAAGAATTTTTATCGACTTAATATGTTCGCCATTAAACTACCGAGATATATGGAGGTTCCGGCAGGGAATATCGGCTGGTCAAATAAATTAGTACAGGCAGACTATCGCAAAATATCGCGAGACCGCCGCAAAACTAGGGTACGTCAGACTATCTCAAAATAGAATTATCAAACAAAGGTACCACGCCATTATTGCTATGAATGTATTCAAAGAGGAACAGCGACTTACTCGTTGGTCATTCCTCCCAGCAGCCTTAGAGGTTCGTCGAAACTTATTAGTTTTAATCACACTGATTCTACTTACACAGACGTCAACGTCTGCTGTAATTGATGCTTTCCGGATGAGCTACAATCCACGGCGCTCCCCCTACTCCTTACGAGTATCCCCATCCTCGCGATTTTCGTGCTCTCGAAATTTGCTCGGCTCGATCGCCCCCCCCTCCCGTCTTGCACACTAGGCTCGGAACAGGCGATAGAGACGGGGATGGCTCACCTCGCAGGGGACAGGGTTCCCCTGCCCCTATGCTTGGCGCACACCAAAATCTGTCAGACAAAATACAGCTCCACATCCTCCGTCGACGGAGGATGTGGAGCTGTATTTTGTGTCTGTGAACCACCGTAAAGGAGGCATCGTAGCAAGCGGACCGCGACGCTCGATGTACGCCTGAAAGGACGACGGGAAGAAGAACCAGGCGACAATTCCTCCTCTGAGGAAGCTGCGGGTTTTCGCCCTTAACCTTCTTGGTCCATTTCGCTGCTTACAATTTTCCTGATATCCTTATTCAATGGGACGCCCCAAGTGGCGTCCATTAGGATCTCTCCAACGGCACCCAAGGACGTAAATGCGGCTCGCTACATGCCGACTTATGCGTGGGACGAGGTCGGTGTCCAATAACTCGTCAAAGATTATACTTATTTTGTCGATTATTTCGCTACTGGCGAAGCATGACGATCGCGCGTTTATACCATTTTAGAGGTTTGTGAAAGTAGAAACGATGCAAATAAGAGAAGGAAGTGAGGAAGACAAATATGGTATAGGCCATTCATCATGTGGTCGATCTTCTTTCTCGTATTCGCATGAAACAACGGGGCACGCCAATAAATTCAAAGTCGTAAAGTGACCATTCGCTCGGGGAAAATTGTCCATATATTGTTTTTAACTTACACTTGATAATATAAAGACCGGTGAGAATTAAAAGGGTCGTTACGGCCGATCATGAAAGAAATAGTACTGCGATGACCAAATTTTTCTATAGATACCTACCATAATTTATCGAGTTAATAAACAATTAAATAATAATAAAAATTATCAATTACAAATATGAACATCATATTTAATGATCTATTTGATATGTAATAGTGATCTCTGATAAATTTGTAATTAAGAAATTTGTCGGGCCGATTTGTCAAACTTTTTATTTAATCTCTCAATAAGCCATGCGAAGCCAAGATGACCATTACCGAAGTTCTGAAATGCCGTGAAACTGAAATGCCTACCAAACGGGGATCTCTTGACAATCTAATTGTAAGAGATTTGACATCCTCAATCTATTCAAGACTCTACCAGCAAATCCGTTGCAAAGAACGCTTGCCCGTTACATTGTGCGATGCGCCTTGATTTTCAGGCAGGACACCACTGTGACGGTCAGACAAATAAGCTTTTTCCGTGAATATTTTAAATTCACTTAATGGTCTTTTGGGCTGAATTAAAGATATGTTCTTCCACATACATTAAAGTAGATTCAAGTAAATTTGTATTGAACAAAAAAAGCAATAGTTGAAGTACAATAAATTTTTCTCGAAACCACGTTTTTGAACCGATGCAGACGATAGCTCGAGCTATAATAACAGGCAGAGTCGAACGTGTATGTGAGGCGTCTCTGTGTTCGACGCTCGCGTCTCATCCGTCCGCCGGGCGGGCTATGAGAGTTACCGACGAATTTTCAGTCATTTTTTCATCAAATGATATGAAACAAAGCCCAAAATGTGCGTTTTTCCATTGTGCATGGATGTTGGCTTCAACACGATAAGAAATATCGTACGAGTATGACAATTTATCGTTTTTTTTTCATTAACAAAATAATTTATTTAAAAAAAAAAAAAAACGAGTCTTAGGATCTTTGTACCATAATTCTCTAGGTATCCTCAAAGTTTCAACCCGATCGGTCGCTCGGTGCTCGTCAAAACAAAGACGGCGTTTTCTCGTTGCCGCTGAGTTTTTCGGTGTCAGCGAGCATAGAAGAAGCGAACACTCCACAACGGATAGAGCGAGTGCCTTACCTACGGTTCCCACTGCACATAATTCAAATGAACGACGGTGGCTCAGTGGGCTAAGGCGTTGTATACTCGTCGAGAATATTGATAGTTCGAACCTATTTTTGCAATTTTTTTTTCACGTCAACAATTTAATATTTCTTTGCTTAAAAAACGGCAAAATATTGACTGACGAAATTATATATTTGTTATCACTTTGCCAGCACGGGAATGCAGAGTAGTGTTCCTAAGACAAACTGCCTGTTGATCCTTAGTATATATCAATAATCAAATAATACTTAAAACAATATTTTGATTATTTTTTACGATTTTTTTTCACCCGGGCAATATTATCATTTTATTTTATTTTGTGCGAAAAGATTTCTTTTTCTGCGAAATATTCTGATTTTTTATTTTTATGTTTGTTAATATTTTTTCATTAGCGTAATATTATAGTTGAATTTTATTATGTTCCATAACATTTATTTTGCATCATATTGTAAGGATAAGGCATCTAAGGAGAGAGAGAGCGAGAGAGAAAGAGATAGAGAAAAGACAGAGAGGTGGAAAAGGAGAGAGAGGGAGAGAGAAAGAGAGAACACAACACAAGAAACTCTTCGAGAAATTTCGAAGAGAACGAAATCTGAGAGAAGGAGGGGAGAGTAATCGACCATTTACACCGGACACTCACTCGCACCGCGAACAGCAAAGCCAAGAGAGGTACCTCAAAACGCTCTATCAGCAGCACAATTAATTGACACAATCCGCGAGCCTTCGTCGATCGACAATTTACACCGGACCAAGAATCACCTTCAACTCCATCATTTGGGAGGATTCTATACAAAGCACCTACGGACATCAAATCTGGGAGCATCCTAAAGGAGGAGGCTTTGAATATTACGCCGGAAGTCAAAACCAACGCATCTGCACAACTCTCTCTCTCTCAACTCGAAGAAAAGTATGTAAAACGAATGTAATAATATTAAATATACATTGACTAAAATGTGCCATTTGGCAAGTGGGAACATTTGATAACAACGTCGAATTATCAAATAAACAATTACCGCCATCATCTGTTAAACAAATAATCGTTAGAACGTAATCTTGCCTGTAAAATAAAAATATTCGAATACTGTGAATTTAAATAAAGCATTATTATAAAATCGTTACAAATTGGCGCCCAACTCGAGGCTCGACTTCGACCGTTATAAATTCTTAATATAACCGACTAATATTGATTTTATATCTTTGCAAATGTGAAACATGTCGCTCGCGCGATCACCGCCGGCTCACGCGAATCAAGCGTCGAGAGATCACGAAATAAATAATGACAACCTTGAAACGGAGACCGAACACACAAACATACAAATGGAATGGGCACGTCTGAGAGAGGAACGACAGAAGCTAGAAGAAATGCGAAACGAAATTGAAGAGGCGCGTAATACATTATTACCACCATCGGCCAACACGAGAACAAGAGGAAACCGAAGGCAAACGAATCGCGAACAAACGGACAACGAAGAACGGGTCGTAAGTGAAGTAATTGATCATTTACAATATTTGCAATTGGATATCAAGCCACCTAAGTTTAGTGATGAAAACAATCACAACCCAAATGAATTCCTTATAGAATTAGAAAAATACTATCGATTCAAAAATGTAAAAGAGGAACATAAAATATTAGTTGCTGAAAATTTACTAGACGGTACAGCTAAAATATGGATTAATTCCGGTACCCGAACATTTAGGAATTATCGAGCATTTCGCGAAGCATTTTTGAATGAATTCTACTCCATTCCCATTCGAGTAAAATTAAAAAATCAGTGGCTGTCTCGCCGATATCGCAATAATGATGGAAGTTTTCAAGACTATTTCTATACGCAGATGAGAGCCGCGAAATATTTTGAGCCCGAGCTCACAACATACGAAATTATATTTACGATCGTGCAGCAATTCCCAAGCCGCGTCAGAGAAACACTAGCTTCAGCTGAATATAATACCGAATCAGTGTCGCAGGCATTAGCACGATTGGATGGCGTACAGAAGGAACGCGAACTCGAAAGAAAATATATTGTTTGGGATAGTCAACGAAATCAAAGGGCAAATCGAAACAATAACCGTGTACAGCAAATACAGTTCGACCATCGAGTGTCAGAATCATACCAAAACAAAAACAACCAAACATATAGTAGATCCCCAACGTATAGGTATGGAAACGAGTACGGCCAAAGACGATGTACTGATCGTCAACAAAACTATCGCGACGCGAATAATACCTATTATAATTTACCAGATACCCGTTATCCCCCACCCAATTACGAAATGAACACAAATACAAACAATGTTGACATGAGAACTCGTGGAAATAGTTTAAACTAAAACACGACACGCTAAAAGTAGGTCCGTTAGAGTGTCGAACGATTTACGATGTGAATCAGGACCTATTGAGAGATATTCAAGCGCCGAGTAAGGAGATAGAAAAAGCGTTAAGTGATAAGGGAGTATCCAAAAGTTTGTCAGTGGAAGTCGAAACAAACGGCATCAAATGTTCAGCGCTCGTAGACTCAGGTAGTCAAGTTACATGCGTGTCAGAAAGTTTTTGGCAAGAATTATCATTGGCATGTAAAATTTCCGAACTACCAGTTGTGAACGCGTTTGTAGTAACCGCCATTGGTGGAAAAGCGACACACATTCGCCGACAAATATTTCTCAATGTATTAATTGGTGCTCTCATGTGCAGTTCAATATTTTTAGTAGTGCCTCGGCTCTCAGAAAAAATGATTCTTGGCCATGATTGGTTAATGGCGAATAACGTGATTTTAAATTACGAGTCATTAGGCATAACCATAAAAAACACCGTTGTTCCACGTAGGTTAATCTCTTTCCACCGTGGATTGTCGGGAAGAATGGTAACTATCGAGAAAAACAATCAAATTTACATATATGTTATTGAAACGAAATCGAAGGAAGATTATGAAAGCGCGACAATTGAAGAAGCACCTATTGATGATGGGACAAATGATAAGATGTTAATGAAAGAAACGAAAAATATAGAAGATATCTCCAAAGATGTGCGCGAAAATGATGATTTAACAGACAAAGTCAATGATCATGATATAGAAAACAATAACGAAATTCGTGTGGAAAATAATAGAATGGAAATGAATATGATGTGTAATTTAAATATTCAGAAAAGCGATAGTGACCGTACATTCAACGACGATCTACAGGAGGTCGCGCGTAAGCTAAAGGGAATTAGCCTGGAATATACGAATCAAATATTAAATTTATTAACTAAATATAAAAAACTCTTCACTGACAAACCCGAGGGCACGTCGATATATACACATAGGCTTCGTATAATTAAAAATAAACCATTTGTCATACGATCATATCCAATACCTTTCGCGATGCGTGAAGCCGTAAATCATGAAATAAGGAACATGCTTTCTGCTGGCATAATCGAACGTTCCGAAAGCCAATACTGCAACCCATTACATGTCGTTAAAAAGAAAGACGGGAATGTAAGGTTATGTTTGGACGCGAGAGCATTGAACAGTATTATCGAATCGGACAACGAAACACCCCCAAGAATTAATGAACTAGTACACAAATTTTATGGCGTACAAATTATGTCAACGGTTGACCTTGCGCATGGATACTGGCAAATTCCCCTCGATAAAGAATCAAGGCCATATACAGCATTTCTCCATGACACGACGTTATACCAATTTTGTCGAGTACCTTTTGGTATAAAAACTGCCGGAAGCGGATTTATTCGAGCATTAAACTGCGCGTTAGGAGACGATTTTTGTGGATTTCTCACCAGTTATATTGACGATCGTTTAATATCATCCAAAAGTTTTGGAGATCATCTCATTCATTTGGACATGATATTTGATAGATTACTCAAACACAATTTTACGTTGCGAATCGATAAATCATTATTTTGCAAAAGGGAACTCCCATTCTTAGGATTTATAATATCACCCGACGGCGTAATACCCAACCCGCAAAAAATTGATCAAATTACGAAAATGCAGAGTCCGCGTACAAAAAGACAATTACAACAGTTTTTGGGTATATGCAATTATTACAGACAATTTAGCGCGAAATATGCAGAATACGTGGAACAGTTTAGGAATTTATTGAAAAAGGAATCCGTCTGGAAATGGACCGAAGATCATGCCAAAACCTTTGAAGGATTAAAGCTCAGCCTTGTTAATTGTGTAGCATTGAGTCATGCGATACCCGGGGCGATGTACACATTACAAACTGATGGTAGTGATCACGGGATCAGTGGTGTGCTTTCCCAAACGGACGAATTTAACAATCCATATATAATTTCTCTAGCAAGTAGATGCCTCACTAGTGCTGAAAAAAAATATACCACGACCGAAAAAGAATTGTTGGCAGTCGTATACTCGGTGACGAAATTTCGAACGTACCTAATAGGAGTAAAATTTTGTATATTGACCGATCACAAGGGTTTAACATTTTTACATACGTCGCAATTTCAAAGTCTTAGGTTACAGAGGTGGACATTGTTACTGCAACAATATGAGTTTGAAATAAAATACTGTCGTGGAAAGGATAATGTTGTAGCGGATTTTTTTAGCCGACATCCAGATGGCAAATTTATTGAGGAATGCCCAGAAAGATTGATGATATCTGGTTTAATTTCATCTATAAACATCCCCGATATTATCCCTCATAACTGCATATTGGCCGCAATTCGAACATTAAAAAATTCCAATATTTACCACCTTGAATTTAAAATATTAGCCAGTCAGCAAAAAGAGGACAATAAATTACAAAGAATAATAACCCGACTGAAGGAAGGGGAGAATAATGAGCACTATACTATCCACGAGGATATATTATTTCGTAAGGAGCAATCCCAGGGTAATTGGCAAATAGCAATTCCAAAAAATATGACGAAGAAAATTGTTGAGAGGGAACATGAAAAAATCGGCCATGCGGGCGTATATAAAACTATTAAACATGTCCAAAATTATTTTTATTGGCCAAATATGACGTCAGAAATAAAAAGGCACGTTATCAGTTGCGATCTGTGTCAGAGAGTTAAACCTATTAATATTGCAATGCAGGGACAATTCCACCGAGTTGAGTCGAATAAACCTAATGAACTTGTCGCCATTGATTTTTATGGACCACTACCGCGGTCATCCGGTGGGGTTCAATATATTCTAGTCGCACTCGATGTCTTTTCGAAATATGTTTGTTTGTACACTTTAAAAAATGCTACGACACAAACCGCGTTAAGATGTATATTGGGCAAATACGTAGGCAGAATGGGTAAACCGAAAAAAATTTTATCCGACAACGGGACTCAGTTTTCGTCACCGATTTGGCGAAACTCGTTACAAAAACACGGAATAGATGTGTGCTTTTCTTCTATACGCCACCCCCAATCGAATCCTGCTGAACGAGTCATGCGAGAACTCGGACGACTATTTCGAATGTTGTGCTCCGATCGACATACGCGATGGGCTCGGTGCATTGAAGAGATCGAGAATTTTTTAAATATAACGACACATTACAGTACCGGATACGCGCCATATGAATTGCATTTCGGAAAGAAAGCCACTGATGAAATTCAGAAAATAATAAAATTCCCACAGGGAAACGTAACCGATCATAATATTATAATAGCGCAAGCGAATGAACGAACGGAAAAGGAATTCAATCAAAGACGTCGTAAACAGAAAAAGGTCTCACGAATCCTGATAAAAGAAGGAGATTTTGTATTATTGAAAGTGCCTCGCCTGTCAAACGCACTTAATAGGGTCACTCGAAAATTTTTCCATATCTATGACGGACCGTATAAAATAAGTAAGGCTGTTGCTCCAAATGCATTCCAATTATCCGACACAAAAAATAATGATAAAATTATCGGAACTTTCAATAGAAATAACTTGCGTAAATACAATTACCCCAGTTACGACCCCGCCTCGAATACAGACGAGCTCAATCCATTAAACGTTATGTAAGTCTCGATAGGTGAAAACTACTTGTCAACAAATATATATTGTAAATTTATAAAGTAAAAATCAAAATGATATTGCGATCATCGTAATACGCGTTTACGTCTCTAACGAATGCGACCGAATTAAATATTGTAAAATAATAAGATAAGAAAAAGATGCAAGTATTATAAATGACGATACCATAAGGGTTAGATGACGACAACAATGTTAGAAATAATCAAATTATAAAGTGACAATAAGCAAATAGCTTCGCTAATACATTTCTGTACACGTGCGAACACGTGCACAGAAATGGGGGGGATATTATTATAAAATCGTTACAATATTATAATTTTATTTTATCATATATTTGTGGGGTTTTCTCTCGACGTTTGCTACGACTCTGTGTTGACGCTCCACGACGCGATGCAACACGTCAAGAACAAGGGACTTTAAAAATGTAAACATTGGACGCTTTCGACTGCGCCCAATATACATATATATATATAGATCGTCGCAGCGCTCGAAAGCCACGTGCCGTCGGACAAAGCTCAGTTCGCCGAGCACGCGAATGTGATACAACGTAGTCCGCGACGTTTTATTTTAACTCGCGCGTTTTGCCGTTGTTTCTTTTATTTATTGCGGTGCGTAGTGCAATTTTGGAATACAGTGGATTTATTGTGAAAGTGATGTGCGCGTAATTAGTGAACAGCAAGCGAATGTATGGCGAATAGCCGGAATAAATATAAGCGGCTTACAAGGAAGCGAACGTATTTTATTCGGTAAGTCTACAATTTTTAAATAATAAAATATGCATTTGATGAAAAAATGTCAGCGCAGTTCCTTCAATACACACTGAATGATGAAAAAATGTGAGTGAAGCGACTTTGATACATACTTAAAGATGAACAAATATTAGTACAGTTTCTTTGATATACACCGTATGATGACAAAATTTCAGAAAAGTATCTTCGGTTCACTATTTAACGATTACGAAATATGACATTTTTTCATCATTTAGTATGTATTGAAGGAACTGCGCTTTCATTTTTTCATCATTTAGTATGTATTGAAGGAACTGCGCTGACATTTTTTTATCATTTAATCAAACTTTTTTGCTAAACACAGAATGATGAAAAAAGTCCCGGGTCATTTACGGGACCCGAATGATATGGCAACATGCCATAAACTAATTTTTACAAATATTTTTTTTCCAGAATATATTTACAAATTATTATAAGATTAATTGTAAAATACGTTAATTACTAAACTCGCTCTGTTAAAGAGCGAGATCCCAGCGACGACTGTCGCTGTCCTCCTCCGTTCGCTAAAACGAACGGAGAGAGTATCAGTTCATAAGAACCGATTATCATATAATATGATTGCAAGATATACATTTTTGTATAATTGTTCCGTCACGTGGGACATGCTGGTAGCATAAATTGTTAGACGATAATTTAGTTAAGAATATTCATAGCCAAATAATACTATTCTTTGGGATACGACGACTTTTCTAAACTAAAAACCAATAAAGAGAGGAAATTCCAGAATTATAAGCGAGTCGACGCGCAGCGTCGCATGGATCGCTTCGCTCAAATCAAACAATCGCCACATTTGGCGAGCAGATGCGACGATTTATATTTCTTTTAATTTTCAAGCCTTTATTGTCATTCTTTATTGCCGTAAAGAAATATTTTCAAACATTGTGAAAAATAAAGTACACATGCGGAGCAGCGTGGAGTATTGTCGCGGACCATTTGACCAGTCGAGTCGAGCACCCTAATAAAAGGATTAACCTCCGCGCTCACTCGAAACTCGACTCGCGCGGAAAACTTTTTATTATGGGACTAACGCGTCACGGGAATTTCCCTACGGTCATACTTGGGTCCGATAGCGTTGTCCACGTTGCACCCTTCCTTTCTACCAAATTCCTTTTCGTGATTGGTGATGAGAAAAAATCCTCCTACTCTTAAAATTTGCACCAATGACAATTTCATAAAAATTAGAGTCTCACCCGTCTCCTTTCTCGAGGACTTCTCATTACCGACTACGAATCGGCAGTCTAACACTTCACCTTGACCGAGACGCATCAAGAACTACTGGACAACAGTTGAGATCGTCTCGTGTCTAAATAATAATACATTCACGCTGTGCCTTGAGACTACTCTCAAGCGAATAGCTAAGACTCATCTTCTTAATACCAAGTAGAAATTGTGTAACGTGTGAGTTTTCAATTAAATCATAATTTTTTCTGTTTTTCGTCGTTCGCACATTCTCTTCAATTCCTGAACACAAATTAGGTCGTTGGTGATTAATTTCCCTGACGACGATACCAAGGGACTACGTCACCGCCAGAGTGTACATCGGGCCTTACAACCCCGATAGGTCGAATTGTTACCGCGCGGTCCCGACGTATTGCACATTTTGGTCCTTCGAGCCGGATAAAACGTGATTCGGGCTTAATCATTACGGTCTACGGATTATCTAATAAATTCTTCGTGACAGTGTTACTGTGGTGATAGTGACAGTGTACTACGTAGTGATCGTGGCAGTGAAGAAACAAGGACAATCGAATCCGGGGTCGATATCGCCAGACGATAAGCTCGCGCCAATTCATTGTCAATTCGGTTCACTCGTCATCGATCACATCCTTCAAACTCTCTTCGAACTGCACGACCGTGTCTCTTTCGGAGGAACAGCAGAGAATGAGGGATAGACTCGTTCGCAGACGAGCCTACATCAAAGGACAGCTCACGTCCTATAAAAAACATTTAGACGCACAAAGAGAGAAACCTGAACCCGCGATACTTAAGGTTTACAACGAGCGTCTCACAAACAATTTCGCAGAGCTGAACAATCTAACAGACGATTTAGAAGAGCTCGAACCCATGGGTGACCACTCGGCAACTCGCGCCTTCATGGAGGAAGAATATTGCCGTCTCATAGGAACGGGACGAGATCTGGAGGGCAGAATGTCTGCAGCGGCGCTCTCGGATACAAGCAATGCACCCAACGCACAGCATTCGTCACCGAATCCGTTCGGCATTGCAGCATCCACAACGCGTCTTCCTGAGCAGGCTCTACCAAAATTCGACGGTAAATACGAGGACTGGCTGAGCTTTAAGGAAGACTTTCAATCTACTATCGGCTTACGGTTGGATCTCACGGACACGCAGAAACTGAAATACCTTCGGTCATGCCTCCGCGGGGAGCCCGAACGGCTAGTGCGAGGTTTCGATACGACAAATGCGAGTTACCTAGAGGCATGGAATCTACTGAAAGAATCGTTCGAACACAAGGGTAAAATTGTCGATCGTCATCTCTCAGCTATTTTCGGCATCCCGAGCATGCAAAGGGAATCGTCAGCGGAACTCAGTGCATTGATAAACACGGCACAGTTGAATCTGTCAGCACTGAAAGCTCTTGACGTGAACGAGCGAGACTGCATCCTAGTGCACGTATTGCTCCAAAGGCTCGACAAAACGACGCGTCGTGACTGGAAACGAACTCAAAGGGGAAATAAGCTCGCGACGTTCGACGAATTTATCTCGTTTCTACGTGAAACCGTCTTGTCGTCAGACGATACCGCTCCTGCACGCTCAACGAGGGACGATAGAGCAAACGAGCCCAAGAAAGGCAGGGGTAAGGGCGGTGATCACGCTGCAAGGAGTCACGAGCGCTCAAAACCCCAATGCTTCGCCACAACTGTTACTACAGAATGCTTTGTCTGCAAGGGAGAGCAGCATCCGGTCTTGCGCTGTCGAGAGTTTAAGGCCCTGCCTCCGAAGGAAAGGCGAGAGATAGCCGTGAAAACGCGGCTGTGCCTCAACTGTCTCAGATCCGAGCACAGCACAAGGGAGTGCAGCTCAAAGTACACGTGTATGGTCTGCAAGCAGAAACATCACACATGGCTTCATTACTCGGACGCACCGAAAACTAATCCTCCAACTCCAAGTACTAGTGAAGCATGACTAGTACAATCCGAAGTCTCCACGGAGAATTCCGATGTGACGACACTCATCGCCAACGTCATATCGAAAGACTTATTGGTAACCGCCGTTGTGAAGGTCACAGATGTCCATGGAATACCCAAACTGCATAGAGTGCTACTGGATACCTGCTCCAACACAAATTTCATGACTGATAGGCTAGCCACTTCTCTCGATCTCCCCAAGGAGAGATACAGCATTCCCATCAGCGCGATGAACAAAACAAGGAGCACTAGTAATTATCTGGTGAAGGCGACCATAACGTCAAGACTCGACGACTTCACGAGAACGTTGAGCTTTCTAACGGTCAAGGATATCGCCGGCCTGATACCAGATGAAAGGATATCGCGGGAGTTCCTTAATCTCCCACGCAACAAGCCGTTAGCGGATCCACAATTCGACCAGCCAGGAGAGATCGGCATGCTGATCGGATCTGGCACGACACTCTCTACATTATGCGTTGGGCAGATCAAACTCTCCAAGCCATCCGAACCCGATTTGTATCTGCAAAACACTCGCTTGGGGTGGATCATCGGCGGAAGCATCTTGGAAAGGGACACGCCCAAGGAATCGAGCAGTGAACGCCAATGTTTTCTCACGAACTTGGAGAAAATTATGCGGCGGTTTTGGGAAATCGAAGAGCCGGTTCGGCAACATCACCCGGTCGAAACTGAGTGTGAGGAGCACTTCCGACAACATACCAGGCGCGACAACAACGGGCGTTACATCGTTGCGCTCCCATTCAACGATAAGAAATCGGAGCTAGGACAGACACGAGCGATAGCAGAAAAACGTCTCGCATCAATTGAGAGGAAGCTGCGTCGCGATCCGAATCTTCAACAACAGTACACCGCTGTAATTGAAGAATACCGAGCCCTTGGGCATATGACGAGGATGCCATGTGAACCGACAACCAAGGGATATTATCTGCCGCACCGCGCAGTTATTAAGGAATCCAGCCAAACTACCAAGGTAAGAGTAGTATTCGACGGATCGGCCAAATCCACAACTGGACTATCTCTAAACGAGACACTGTTAGTGGGACCTACGATCCAGGACGACATTTTTTCGCTCTTATTGAGATTTCGTACACACAATTACGTGCTCACCGGAGATATCGAGAATATGTATAGACAATTCCTGGTGCGTGAGGAGGATCGAGCGTATCAACGAATTCTCTGGCGTGACGCTGACGGTCAGATAGCCACGTATGAGTTGAATACTATCACGTTCGGCTTATCACCAGCGCCTTACTTAGCTATCCGCTGCCTCCAACAGCTGGCTGAGGACGAAGGCCTCGAATTTCCACAGGCCGCAACGGTGATAAAAAATGATCTTTACGTGGACGATCTTTTGACCGGGGCAGCTACGTTCGACGAAGCGCTCACACTGCGCAACGAAATCGATGCACTACTCCGACGAGGAAATCTCAACTTGAGACAATGGGCATCCAACGACATGAAGCTCCTCGAAGGTCTGCCATCCAGCCATGTCAACCTGAAGCTTCAGTCCAAGGAGGATAACACCATCAAGACATTGGGAGTACACTGGAACTCGGAGCAAGATTCGATAACCTACACCGTTCATCTGACACCGCTGAACGGTCGAGTAACAAAAAGAATCATCTTGTCAGACATCGCACGAGTATTCGACCCCCTCGGATTACTGGGCCCAGTCATTACACATGCGAAACTCATCATGCAACGTCTCTGGCTCGAGAAATTAGATTGGGATGATGCCATACCACTGTCAATTTACACCGAATGGTTAAATTACACGTCACATCTTCCAAGACTAAATAATCTTTCCTTTACACGCAGAATCACCACGAACGAAACCAGGGATATCCAGCTGCACGGTTTCTGTGATGCTAGCGAACGTGCGTACGGAGCATGCTTCTACGTCAGAGCAACCGATATTCACGGGGAAGTGACTTCCACATTACTATGTGCCAAAAACCGAGTTGCACCGCTGAAGGGAGTAGCCCCGAACAAGACCACTGCGGGCCAAGAAGATCGGAGAAACATCGATCACGTAACTATTCCACGCCTGGAATTATGCGCAGCTCAACTCTTGGCCAAACTGTCTACAACAGTACGTCAAGCGACAAGACTAGCTCCGAACAAGGTAATCCTCTGGAGCGACTCTACGATCGTACTCCATTGGATCAGGAGAACACCGCAACAACTTCAACCTTTCGTCGCGAATCGCGTCTCCGAGATACAGAAGCATACGGACGTCAGCGATTGGAGACATGTTCGGTCCGGAGATAACCCCGCCGATCTGATCTCACGTGGTCAGACTCCATCGGAATTTACATCTCCTTCCATTTGGAAACATGGACCGGTCTGGTTACTGAAGGATGAAGAAGATTGGCCACAACTCGGACTAGCCAGTCTAGAGCGAGTACCAGAGTTGCGAAAGGTGAAGTGCTTAACTACACCTATTCACAATGATCTTCTCACACGGTACTCGTCGATCACCAAACTGCGACGAGTAATTGCCTATTGCCGACGATTCAGATCGAAGGAGAAGGGGCTACTGTCCAGCGAGGAACTCCACGAAGCAGACAAGGTCATTTTCAAGTCGGTACAAACTTCTTCTTTTGCTAAAGAACTACACGAGCTCCATGAGAAGAAATGTGTAGACAAGAAGAGTAAATTAAAATCATTGAACCCGTTTCTCGATGAGCATGGCCTCTTACGCGTCGGAGGACGACTGAGACACGCTCCAGCATCCTTCGATCAGAAACATCCGATCATTCTGCCGCGGCGACATCACATCACGGAGCTTCTGATACGATATGAACATCTTCGCAACTACCATTCAGGAGCCCAGGCCACGTTGTATGCGCTGCGACAAAAATACTGGATACTCGACGGGCGCAACCAGGTCCGACGAATCATCCGCGCTTGCATACGTTGCCACCACGTCGATCCACGACTCACGAGATGCCAAATGGGTGATCTACCAAGGGTTCGCGTAACCGAAGCACGACCCTTTCTTAATGTAGGCATCGACTACTGCGGTCCATTCTTCATAAAGGAGAAGAAGTTCAGAAACCGCGGCCGAATCAAGGTCTACGTCGCTGTCTTTGTCTGTCTCGCAGTCAAGGCAGTTCATTTAGAATTGGTCAGCGATATGACAACTCAAGGATTTATCGCTGCACTGAAACGCTTTATCGCTCGAAGAGGACTCTGCCGCAACATATACTCGGATAATGGTACAAATTTCGTAGGAGCGAATAACGAACTGAAAGAAATCAAACAGCTTCTCCAATCAACGGAACACCAAGAGACCATGTCCAAGCATCTTGCAGATCAAGGTATAGATTGGCATTTTATGCCACCGCAATCTCCAAATTTCGGGGGAGTCTGGGAGGCAGCAGTGAAGTCGTTCAAACGCCATATGAAACGAGTTGTCGGCGATCAACTGTTCACGTTCGAAGAACTCAACACGTTCATCGCTGAAGTCGAGGCGATTCTGAATTCACGTCCGCTCACTCCAATCTCATCGGACCCCAACGATCTTCTGGTCCTCACGCCTGGACATTTTCTGATTGGCAATCTATTGACGAGCGTGCCTGAGCAGGATCTGCAGCAAACACCAACCAACCGACTGGCAACCTGGCACCACATTCAGAAGGTAAAACAAGACTTCTGGAAACGGTGGCATACAGAGTACTTGACAGAACTTAATACTCGTCACAAATGGACGCACGGATGCTGCAGCATCACACCAGACACGCTGGTGCTCATTAAGGACGACAACCAGCCTCCTTTGCGGTGGCCCATAGGTCGAGTCATCGAAACCACGCCAGGAGCAGACGGGATTATCAGGGTTGTACGAGTAAAGACGGCCAAGGGTGTCTTCACACGAAACGTTCGCAGCCTTGCTCCGCTGCCCATGGACAGCAGCAGCAGCATAAGCAACGATCATCTATCTAATTAATGCTTGATCGGTACCCTCTCAAGGGGGGAGTATGTTCCGTCACGTGGGACATGCTGGTAGCATAAATTGTTAGACGATAATTTAGTTAAGAATATTCATAGCCAAATAATACTATTCTTTGGGATACGACGACTTTTCTAAACTAAAAACCAATAAAGAGAGGAAATTCCAGAATTATAAGCGAGTCGACGCGCAGCGTCGCATGGATCGCTTCGCTCAAATCAAACAATCGCCACATTTGGCGAGCAGATGCGACGATTTATATTTCTTTTAATTTTCAAGCCTTTATTGTCATTCTTTATTGCCGTAAAGAAATATTTTCAAACATTGTGAAAAATAAAGTACACATGCGGAGCAGCGTGGAGTATTGTCGCGGACCATTTGACCAGTCGAGTCGAGCACCCTAATAAAAGGATTAACCTCCGCGCTCACTCGAAACTCGACTCGCGCGGAAAACTTTTTATTATGGGACTAACGCGTCACGGGAATTTCCCTACGGTCATACTTGGGTCCGATAGCGTTGTCCACGTTGCACCCTTCCTTTCTACCAAATTCCTTTTCGTGATTGGTGATGAGAAAAAATCCTCCTACTCTTAAAATTTGCACCAATGACAATTTCATAAAAATTAGAGTCTCACCCGTCTCCTTTCTCGAGGACTTCTCATTACCGACTACGAATCGGCAGTCTAACACTTCACCTTGACCGAGACGCATCAAGAACTACTGGACAACAGTTGAGATCGTCTCGTGTCTAAATAATAATACATTCACGCTGTGCCTTGAGACTACTCTCAAGCGAATAGCTAAGACTCATCTTCTTAATACCAAGTAGAAATTGTGTAACGTGTGAGTTTTCAATTAAATCATAATTTTTTCTGTTTTTCGTCGTTCGCACATTCTCTTCAATTCCTGAACACAAATTAGGTCGTTGGTGATTAATTTCCCTGACGACGATACCAAGGGACTACGTCACCGCCAGAGTGTACATCGGGCCTTACAACCCCGATAGGTCGAATTGTTACCGCGCGGTCCCGACGTATTGCACAATAATACATATTTCTTTACAGATGACTGGGCGTATATTACCCAGATGCATATATATATGCATAGCCAAAGCATAGCGATCGTGTTTACTCTTTGCCAGCTCTGCGGAGAGCGGCAGAGGGGGAACACGAGTAGCCGCATATCGTGCGCGCGGCACGAGGCCCGGGTCATTTACGGGACCCGAATGATATGGCAACATACCATACACTAATTTTTACAAATATTTTTTTTCCAGACTATATTTACAAATTATTATAAGATTAATTGTAAAATACGTTAATTACTAAACTCGCTCTGTTAAAGAGCGAGATCCCAGCGACGACTGTCGCTGTTCTCTTTCGTCCACTAAAACGGACGAAGAGAAATACAGTTTCTAAGAACTGTTGTCAGTTAATAAAAACTGCCCTGCCAAAGAGCAACATCTCAGCGACGCAAGTCGCTGTTCTCCTCCGTTCGCTAAAACGAACGGAGAGAGTATCAGTTTATAAGAACTGATTAACATATAATATGATTGCAAGAAATATATTTTTGTATAATACATATTTCTTTACAGATGACTGGGTGTATATTACCCTGACGCATAGATATATGCATAGCCGAAGCATTGCGATCGGCTCTCGGCACTGCTTGTGTTTACTCTTTGTCAGTCTCTGCGGAGAGGGGCAGAGGGGGAACACGAGCTGCCGCATATCGTGCGCGCGGCACGAGGCCCGGGTCATTCACGGGACCCGAATGATATGGCAACATGCCATAAACTAATTTTTACAAATATTTTTTTTTCAGAATATATTTGCAAATTATTATAAGTTTAATTGTAAAATATGTTAATTACTAAACTCGCTGTGTTAAAGAGCGAGATCCCAGCGACGACTGTCGCTGTCCTCCTCCGTTCGCTAAAACGAACGGAGAGAGTTAGCTTATAAGAACTGATTATCATCTATGATTGCATTTTTGTATAATACATATTTCTTGACAGATGCTGGGTGTACATTACCCAGACGCATATATATATGCATAGCCGAAGCAATGTGATCGGTTCTCGGCACGGCATCATTTAGTATATATTGAAGAAACTGCGCTGAGATTTTATTATCATTCAGTGTGTATCAAAAAACCTTCGCTAACATTTTTTCATGATTTAGTATGCATTGAAGAACCTGCGCTGACATTTTTTCATTATTTAGTATACATTCAAGAACCTGCGCTGACATTTTTTTATCATTTAGTGTGTATCGGAGAGCCTTCGCTAACATTTTTTCATCATTTAGTAGGTATTGAAGAAACTGGCCGAGATTTTTTTATCATTCAGTGTGTATCGGAGAAGCTTCGCTAACATTTTTTCATGATTTAGTATGTATTGAAGAAACTGCGCTGATATATTTTCATCATTTAGTATGTATTGAATAAACTGCGCTGACATTTTTTCATTATTTAGTATGCATTGAAGAACCTGCGCTGACATTTTTTCATTATTTAGTATACATTCAAGAACCTGCGCTGACATTTTTTTATCATTTAGTGTGTATCGGAGAGCCTTCGCTAACATTTTTTCATCATTTAGTAGGTATTGAAGAAACTGCGCTGAGATTTTTTTATCATTCAGTGTGCATCGGAGAAGCTTCGCTAACCTTTTTTCATGATTTAGTATGTATTGAAGAAACTGCGCTGATATATTTTCATCATTTAGTACGTATTGAAAAAACTGCGCTGACATTTTTTCATTATTTAGTATGCATTGAAGACACTGTGCTGACGTTTTTTTATCATTCAGTGTGTACAGAAGAAGCCTTGCTGACATTTTCTCATCACTCAGTCTGTATCGAAGAAACTTTGCAGTCATTTTTTCATCGTTTAATAAAACTTTTTTGCTACACACAGAATGATGAAAAAAGGCAGCAAAGTTTCTTCGATACAGACTAAATGATGAAAAAAGGTTAGCGAAGCTTCTGCGATACACACTGAATGATAAAAAAATGTCAGCGCAGTTTCTTCAATACATACTAAATGATGAAAAAAGGTCAGCGCAGTTTATTCAATACATACTAAATGATGAAAAAATGTCAGCGCAGTTTCTTCAATACATACTAAACGATGAAAAAAGGTTAGCGAAGCTTCTGCGATACACACTGAATGATAAAAAAATGTCAGCGCAGTTTTTTCAATACATACTAAATGATGAAAAAATGTCAGCGCAGTTTATTCAATACATACTAAATGATGAAAAAATGTCAGCGCAGTTTCTTCAATACATACTAAATGATGAAAAAATGTCAGCGCAGTTTCTTCAATACATACTAAACGATGAAAAAAGGTTAGCGAAGCTTCTGCGATACACACTGAATGATAAAAAAATATCAGCGCAGTTTTTTCAATACATACTAAATGATGAAAAAAGGCAGCAAAGTTTCTTCGATACAGACTAAATGATGAAAAAAGGTTAGCGAAGCTTCTGCGATACACACTGAATGATAAAAAAATGTCAGCGCAGTTTCTTCAATACATACTAAATGATGAAAAAAGGTCAGCGCAGTTTATTCAATACATACTAAATGATGAAAAAATGTCAGCGCAGTTTCTTCAATACATACTAAACGATGAAAAAAGGTTAGCGAAGCTTCTGCGATACACACTGAATGATAAAAAAATGTCAGCGCAGTTTTTTCAATACATACTAAATGATGAAAAAATGTCAGCGCAGTTTATTCAATACATACTAAATGATGAAAAAATGTCAGCGCAGTTTCTTCAATACATACTAAATGATGAAAAAATGTCTGCGCAGTTTCTTCAATACATACTAAACGATGAAAAAAGGTTAGCGAAGCTTCTGCGATACACACTGAATGATAAAAAAATATCAGCGCAGTTTTTTCAATACATACTAAATGATGAAAAAATGTCAGCGCAGTTTCTTCAATACATACTAAACGATGAAAAAAGGTTAGCGAAGCTTCTGTGATACACACTGAATGATAAAAAAATGTCAGCGCAGGTTCTTCAATACATACTAAATGATAAAAAAAGGTTAGTGAAGCTTCTGCGATACACACTGAATGATAAAAAAATGTCAGCGCAGTTTTTTCAATACATACTAAATGATGAAAAAATGTCAGCGCAGATTCTTCAATACATAATAAATGATGAAAAAATGTTAGCGAAGCTTCTCCGATATACACTGAATGATAAAAAATATCAGCGCAGTTTCTTCAATAAATGATGAAAAAATGATATTTTTAATTTCTAAAAATAATGAATTAACAAATATGTTAATTAATAAACTCGCTCTGCTAAAGAGCGAGATGTCAGCGACGCCTGTCGCTGTAAGTCTGTCCGCTAAAGTGGACAGAGAAAATTTTAATTGTTGATAAATGTTTATTAACAAATATGTTAAAGATTAATAACCGTTCTGTTAAAGAGCGAGGTGCCAGTGACGCCTGTCGCTGTGAATCTGTCCTCACAATGGACAGAGATATTTTTAATTTCTAAAAATAATGAATTAACAAATACGTTAATTACTAAACTCGGTCTGCTAACGAGCGAGATGTCAGTGACGTCTGACGCTGTAAGTCTGTCCGCTAAAGTGGACAGAGAGAATTTTAATTGTTTATAAATGTTTATTAACAAATATGTTAATTATTAATAACCGCTCTGTTGAAGAGTGAGATGCCAACGACGTTCGTCGTTGTTTATCTCCGTCTGCTAAAATAGACGGACATAATTTTAATTCGTAAGAATTTATAATTAACAAATATGTTAATTAATAAAAACCGCTCTGCTAAAGAGCGAGATGCCAACGACGTTTGTCGTTGCATACTCAGAATTATCATAATTCTGTTATTTATTGCTGTGGTTGCAGCAAAAACAAACTTGAATGTTTGGTACGCTCGGCTATATATTGTAGCGAGAAAGAAATTCTTGCAGCGTACGTGTAACATGCACACTAGTGTATGTTACATGTGCATAGCCGAGCATTAGTATTAGATTTTCGAACGGGGCGGGTCATGGCTGGCCCTGCTACGAGGCCTCGGCCTTCGGTCCGCCTCGTGTACCGGGGCTTCGTAGCAAACGCGCGCCGTGACATCTAGCGGTAGTGCGCAGCGGCTCGTAGCCAAATGCTGCGAGCTCTGCACTACCGCTGGGAAAGGGAACCCGTCGAAATTTTTCTCCGTGTTACACTGACTCTTAATGTCTACTCTTATAAATTTTGACAAAATTTTCGTTTCAGTATTACGGACATAGTTTCGTCCTTCGGTGAACGGCGAACTACTAAGGTTCCCTTTTCAGGCCTAAACGGCAAAATACAGTTCCAGGGCGGACTAAATTCGTACGACTCTAATGAGCGACTCTCTAAATCATACTGATTTTCCGCGGTCACGGACCTCTCCGTATCCCTACCACATTTCTTTTCGCCTTCCCTTTCTTCCTACGACGGCGAGAGTTCTATACGTGTGTGTCCTGTCACACTATAGGAAATAGGTTATGCAATAAGTAACACTTAGTCTATATTCATAGCCTCTAGAATTAATTCTTTATAGAACACTTGGAAGGCACGTCTTTCTCCTAGCATATATTAGTTAAGACTGAAGAACAACAGAGTCCGATATAAGGGATCGGTTATTCGGTCCGTACTTATCGCCCTAGCGTAATACGAGCGTAATATAAATAGTATCGGCCATACATAGCGTTCTCAGTATATGATAGATTAGTTTTTGTACATACACATATGCATATAAAGAAACCAACACGCCTCCTCAAAAATTAATCGATAATATTAAGTAAAAACGAAATTTCCTTGTGCTTTCTGGGGTAACTTACAAATGGTCCAACATTTGTATCTTAGGATTAGGGAAACCCAGAAAAACCGAATCAGACCATAGACCTTAAATTAATTACAATCAATTAATCATTAATATTATTCCAAACCCATTCCCGTTCTGAGTTCGAAGAATTCGACTGCTGATAATGGTTTTGTCAATAGATCAGCCAACTGGTTACCTGTAGAAACATATTTTAATTTTATTACATTTTTCTCAATCTGTTCTCTCGAGAAATGATATTTGATATCGATGTGTTTTCATCTTTTATGGTTAGTCGGATTATTTGCTATACTGATAAAACCGTTATTGTCTTCATAAATTATGATTGATGCTGTAGTATTAATATTAATACTGGATGCCAACTATTTCAACCACAGTGCTTCTCTAAAAGCTTCAAAAAGAGCCATATATTCAGCTTCGGTAGAAGAGGCTGCTACCGATATCTGATTTTTGTATTCCAGCATATCGTGGATCTCTCAAATAATTTAAATAAGTACCCCGTTGTACTTTTTCTATCATTTTCATCATTTCCTACCCAATCAGAATCAACATAACCACTTAAAAGATCATTATAATCGCCTTGGATATAAGTCAATTTAAAATTCACTGAACCTTTAAGATATCTTAGATTTTTTATTCTACATTAGATTAGATAGATTTCTATTTTAGATACATTTCCTCTATTTAAAATAAAAATGCAACGATCAACAGAGGAATTTTGGAAACCTTTGTCCTTTAGAGCTTGTTAAAAAATTTAAAACCAGCATCTTGATGCTTGGCTTTAAGCCATATAATGCTTTATTCAGTTTACAGACCTGATTTCCTTGACTTATAATTCCCTCAGGAACTTTCATATAAATTTCCTCTTTTAATACGCCATTTAGAAATGCCGTTTTTACGTCCATACGATGAACGAACAAATCAAATTGATTTGAAAAAGCCAATATAAATCTACAGTTTGAAATTCTTGCAACCGGCGTGAAAGTTTAATTATAATCTATTATATATTCCTGACTGAAACCTCGAGCAAGGAGACGAGATTTACATTTCAATGGGTTTCCGAATTTATCGTTTTTAATAGCAAATACCCATTTACAATCAACGATATTTTTGTTTTCCGCTTTTCGAACCAAAGTCCAAGTTTTATTCGTTAAAAGAGAATTAATTTCATCTTGCATCGAATCCTCCCACTGAACTCTGTCTTCTCTATTTTGAATTTCCTGATATGACGTAGGAATTTTACATATAATAGATTGAGCACACATGAGATAATCGTCTGGTATATTGTCTTCATTATAAGAGATAGCAGGACGACATTTTATTCTATCACTTCTTCTTGCTTCATGATCAGGTGATATTTGTCTTTTACAATGAGAATTTCGAGATAAAGATTGATTTCGCACATCCGTTTTAGTTACAGATTTATTTGGCTCGTCACAAATTTCTCATTTTCATTATTTTTCTCTTCTGGTTTGAGTGTATCTGATTTATCACTACCAGATTTATGAGACGTTACTACTGATTTTGACCGAATTTCAGATGCATCAGTTTTATCACGGGAATTTTCATTATTAATCCCTTTAGGTTTTACTATTGGCCTGGATACCAAAAAATGTATCTCATCCATAATAACATCTCTTACCACGACATACTTTTCAATTTCGACATCTCACACCTTATATCCATTCGGTTCATATCCAATCAGTATACCTTTCCAGGATTTGTCTTCAAATTTTGTTTGCCTGGTTTTATTATGTACGTAAACAGTCGAGCCGAAACCCTTTTATTGGAAATTGGTTTAGAGTTAATTATATTCTTTAGTAGATGTTCGTTATACTGTTTCTCTTTTATTCTGTATTTGAGGCAAGGTCCGTCTACTCTCTACAAAGATCTCTACGAGACTAACTATTTGTCGCATGAAATAAAGGAAGAGTCGATAAACCGATGATCGCAACTCGACAAGCTCGAACGTGTCGAAACACGCAACTTTCAACCGTTACCCAAACGCCTTCTGCTTCTTATGGTGATCGTGTTTGTATGCGTCTCTTTGTATGCATTTGCAGGCTATCGAATAGCCAGTCAATATTTATGTTTACAACGGGTTCGTGTGTAGATTTGTTTTTGTACTCTCTAATCTTATGTATGAGAAAATATATATCTTACTCTAAATAATTATTATATATATCCAATACGCCACCTCAAAAATTAATCGACCAATTTATTGTTATGTGTGGATTAACTGTAATAGTAACCTCAAAACCTTACTACTATAATTACATAACATTTTTATCAAAAGTAAAATTGAGTGACAGACCTTCCTCATGCCTTTTTTTTCGTTATATTTATTGTTTGACTGGGGAAATACAAAAATGGTCCAACATTTGTTGCTCTGGATTGGGGAAACCCAGTAAAACCCAATCAGACCATGCACAAGTAAAATTAAATAAAATAGAAAAATTAGTGCTTTAGTCATTCCAGCCCCACTCCGATTCTGAGCTCCAGAAATTTCGCAGTTGGCAATGGTTTCGTCAATACACCCGCTATTGGCTATCTGTGGGAATGAATCGTAATTTTATTACATTTTTCTCGATTTGTTCTCTTGAGACATGATATTTAATATCTATAGGTTTCGATCTTTTGTGACTGCTTGGATTGTTTGCGATACTTATACAACCAGTATTATCTTCGTAAATTATTATCGGATCAGAAACATTGATATTTAATGTTGTCGCTAATGATTTCAGCCAGAGTGCCTCTTTTACTGCTTCATACAAAGCCATATATTCTGCTTCTGTCGACGAACTAGTTACTGATGTTTGTTTCTTTGTATTCCAACAAATCGTTCATATAATTTAAACAAATATCCTGTTGTGCTTTCTCTATCTGTGCCATCACTACCACCCCAATCAGAATCTGACGTAGCCGCTCAATAAATCGTTATATTTGTTGTTCGTGTATGTCAGTTTTATATTTATCGATCCTTTCAAATATTTGAGAACTCGTTTCAAATTTTGTCAAAGCTCTTTGTTATTTTTATTCGTATATCGACTCAGAATACTCACAGATGTGCATAAATCTGGTCTTGTACATGTCATTATGTATATCAAGCAACCAATCAAATTTCTACAAGGAGCTTCATACTGTTCGTCTATATTTAAAGCAACATGGTCAACTTTATTTGCGAGAGGCGTACTGACAGGATTGCAATCGCCCATGTTAAATTATTCAAGAACATTTTTAATGTTCGCACTTTGATTGAGCGTTAATTTTTCCTTATTTCTTTCAACTCTGATTCCCAAGAACAATTTTATTTCATTCAAATCTGTCATGTGAAATCTGTTCATTAGATAATTTTTGAATCTTTGCATTGTTTCAAAATGAGCAGTCGCAATCACAAGATCATCCACATACGGTACGACATATATATTCTCTGAAATTTTTCTTTTATTAAGAATGTAGATACATCTGTCGCTTTGTGAATTTTGAAATCCTTTTTCCAATAAAGCTGTTTCAAACATCTCAAACCAGCATCGAGCGGCTTGTTTTAATCCATACAAGGCTTTGTTTAATTTACAAACTTGATTCGCGTTACTTTTAATTCCTTCAGGAACCCGCATGTAAATTTCTTCTTTTAAAATACCGTTCAAAAATGCGGTTTTCACATCCATGTGATGAATCAATAAATCATGCTGATTTGCAAAGGCAATAATAAAGCGAAAACTCGAAATTCTTGCAACTGGTGCAAATGTCTCATTAAAGTCAATTAAATATTATTGACTGAAACCGCGAGCGACTAAACGAGCTTTGTATTTTTGCGGATTTCCGAATTCATCGTTTTTAATTGAGAATACCCATTTGCAGTCAATAATGTTTTTATCTTTTGGCTTCAATACCAAATTCCAAGTCTGATTCGTTATTAAAGAATTTATTTCATCTTGGATTGCGCGCTCCCATTTTTCTCTATCGTCGCGTGTTTTTATTTCTTCAAAAGAAAACGGTATACTACATATAAACAGCTGACTGAGCGCACAAGAGGTATTCGTCCGACATCTCAGTTTCGTCGTATGAAACATGAGGTCGTTGTTTAATTCTCTCACTTTTTCTAACTCGGACTATTTCATCCGTACTTTGGTCATTATTTTCAGGTAATGACTCATACTTATCTGCTTCAACTACAGATTTATTTTGCTCAGGATTTTTCATTACTTTGTCATCAATCGGCTACAGTGTATCTGATTTGCCTGTACTATCAGATTTACGTTTCTTTAATTTATCCGATTTTTCAATATCGAATTTATTGTTTTCAATGCTATCTGATTTCTCAATATCAGACATGCGTACCTTTTCTACTGATTTTGACTCTTCGTCAGAAATATCAGCTTTATTTTTCGAGGTTTCCTCTAATTTTACCTCTTTTATCACTGGCCGAGATTTTAAGTAATTTACCTCATCTATAATCACGTCTCTGACAATAACAAATTTCTCTGTATTGACATCCCAAACTTTATATCTGTTTGGTTCAAAACCAACTAATATTCCTTTCCAGGATTTTTTGTCAAATTTTCTTTTTCTCATTTTGTCATAGACATATACTGTTGAACCGAAAGTTCTTAAATATTTTAATTTTGGCTTTTTACCATGCCACGCTTCAAATGGTGTTTTATCGATTTTGAGAGCTTTAGTCGGAGTTAAATTTACGAGATACGTAGACGTTAATACAGCCTCTCCCCAAAAATCTTTGCTCAAACTCGCACCGCTTATCATTTCGCATGCTCTCTCAATTATTGTCCGATTCATGCGTTCTGCTACGTCTTTTAATTGAGAAGTGTATGGAACAGTTCAATGATAAGTAATCTCTTTGTATATGCAAAACTCTTTAATTTCGTTTGATAAATATTCTCGCCCATTATCGCAGTACAAATTTACGGTTTTCAAATTAGAATGAGATTCACTCTTTGCCACATAATTTTTCAATATGGAAAATACATCGGGTTTTTGTGTAATTAATTAAACGACCGTGTAGTGCGTAAATTCATCAATAAATGAAACAAAATAATTTGTATTATTTACGGTGGAAGGATTGATAGGACCGCACACGTCTGCGTGCATGATAAACAATGATCTTTTTATGTGACTCTTATTCTTTGCTTTCTCAAACGGCGCGCGAGATAATTTACCGTGTATACAAACCTCACAAAAATCAGTGTTTGGGATCACTTTATCAAGAAAACTTGTATCCTGCACCATTTGTTTATTTTTCAACTCTATCAATTTTGCTTTTCCGATGTGACCCAAGCGTTGGTGCGATAGATTATAATCATTTTCCTGGGCATTATATACTTGAGCATTTATTTTCTTTTGAATACAAAATTCGACAGCTATTAAATTATTTAGTGGCTGACCATACATTACCATATTTCCGTTTTTGCTTATATGTACCCCTTTTCCGTCAAAGATGATACTCATGCCCGCTTGCTGCATTTTCTTTACCGATAGCAAATTGTATGGGACCTCCGGACAGAAAAGCACGTTCTCAAGGATGACTTGAATTCCCAAATTCGTTGTCACGTTTATTTTTCCTCTCTTCATCGCCGTGATAAACTCTCCCTTTTTGGCTGTTGAAATTTTCATTTGAGGATTCAAATCTTCCACACAAGAAAATATGTTTTCGTCATTAATAAGATCATCAGAGGCTCCAGAATCCAATAAATATTGTAATTTGTCACTCTCCTTGTTTCGAAAATTTTCGACCATAAATACATAGCCTGATACGTTGCCGTCTCCTTGCTTTGATATTGATTGTATTGTGTTTGCAGCCTTATTACGTTCCGCCAAATATTTTTTATTTTTCTTATAATACCAACAATCTTTTAGTTTATGACCGCTTCGTCCACACTGATGACATTTTCCAAACGACGAGTTTATATTTTGGTTAAATCTGGATGAAAAATGAGAGCCCCTGCCTCTTCCTCTTGCACCTCGCCGATTTCCTCGATTGCCTTTCGAATGATAGTTTGTATCATTCTTACGCGGAGTTTCTTGCTCGGCATGCAACACTTTTACACTGGTGTCAACCCTTTCGTTTTTAATTTTCGTCTCGTGATCCAGAAGTCTCGTTTTTACTAAATCTAGCGTGATTTGATCTTCAGTAATTGTTTCGATTACTGTTGACACTGTTTCATATGCGGCAGGCAGAGAGGTCAACAAATACGACACTTTTTTATTTTCATTTACTGACACACCGGCTTTTGATTCCGTTATCAGTTCATCAAAAGCTTCGAAGTGGTCTTTCAGCGAAGTTTCACTTTTCATTTTTAGTCTGCTCAAACGATTTCGAACAGATACCTCCGTGGCAGCGCTCTTCCTTTCGTAAACTGCATCAAGACTTCGCAAAATTGATTTTGCTGTAGATCCTGGTATATCGTATTTTAAATAAGCGTCAGATAGATATTCAACTATAACACACTTTGCAACTCTTTCGGCTTTCTGACATTTTCTAGTAATTACTTCAGGAACTTCTTCATCAATTACTTTCAGCACGTTTAATTCATACAATAAATTTCTTATACGATGTTTCCACGCGTTATACATATTTACTCCCATTGAAGGGTTGAATGTTTCTCCGGTCCTTTGATTTTTTCATTGTCACTTTTTATTGCTTTTTTCACTTTTAAAAAATAAAACGCACTTAAACAAAATAATTAAAGTAATTTATAAAATACGCAGTTAATCCACAGAGTGCACTGGGCCCATAACCTATTGGAAATTGGTTTAGGGTTAATTATATTCTTTAGTAGATGGTCGTTATACTGTTTCTCATTTATTCTTTATTTGAGGCAAGTTCCGTCTACTCTCTACAAAGATCTCTACGAGACTAACTATTTGTCGCATGAAATAAAGGAACAGTCGATAAACCGATGATCGCAACTCGACAAGGTCGAACGTGTCGAAACACGCAACTCTCAACCGTTACCCAAACGCCTTGTGCTTCTTCTGGTGATCGTGTTTGTATGCGTCTCTTTGTATGCATCTGCCGGCTATCGAATCGCCAGTCAATATTTATGTTTACAACGGGTTCGTGTGTCGATTTATTTTTGTACTCTCTAATCTTATGTATGAGAAAATATATATCTTACTCTAAATAATTATTATATATATCCAATAATAAGTTATGGAATTTTTCACCTGTGATACATCATCCCTCAAATATGCAGAATCAAACATGTAAATATGTCGATTTTTGGAACATATATAATCAAAATGTAAAAAATGAACTTTCATAATAAAGAAAAAAAATATCCCGTTGAGAAAAAGTGAAATCGAAACCATATGTTTTGAAATTTTTCGCCTGCGATATTTCCCTCTTGAGATATGCTATGTTAAACACTTTTTTTGTTTAGTATGCATTTTTTAAATGTTAAAAAAATAATTTCATGACGAAAACAAAAAATACCCCGTCGAGACAATTTTAACACCAATCCATACAAATTTGATTTTTTTATCTGCAACATTCCATCTCAAAGTTATTGCATGCTAAAGGTTCATTCATTTATTTCCATCTATTCATTTAACGGTGTGAGAAAAAAATACCCCGAATGGTTGTTTTTAAGTCCGAAATTTCTGCATTTTTTCGTCGATAATTTATCTGGTATATATGCGATGTTAATCTTATTTTAATAAAAAAAATTAATAAAAATCCTCTGTAAATTGAAAATTTACCATGGACACCGAAAAAATACCCCAATAGAATTTCATTCTAGCGAATACGGAGCTATGCGTTTTTTTTCAAATCCAACCATTTTTGGAGCCAATATGCGCCTATTGTGCCTATTTAAGACGATTTTATGGAGATGTACAAATTTCTAACGCTGATAGCTTGTTCAAGAGTTTAACTTGTTTATGACGCAAAATTTAAAAAAATTCAAAAAGGATTATAAATTGATAAAAACCACATTTTTCCATATAGTGTAGTAGTACAAGCCTTAAAAAATCAAAAAAAAATCGTTCATTGTCTAGCAGATACACGAAGGAAAAGCTCAATTATTTATAAGACTCTTATGAAAAAACTACTTATCCGACACCGAGCAGGTTTCATATAGTATATTTCTGTAATATTACCTATATATACCCCTAATTTTGGAGTCTGAAAAGTCATAACTGCGATCACAATTAATCATTAAACTTTTCTTTCTTCTTCTTCTAATGCAATTCACAACGAATTAACAATAATTAACAAGTATAACAATTATCGATTCAAAAAGCCACCATTTTGTAGTGAATTTAATTATGAACACCTTTCTCGTGAGCTCTTTTGCTCTAAAGCCATTGTTTTCCGAGCTACGGACGAAAAACTAAAAAAATATCGGTTCGTTTTCAGTAAATGATTTTTCGACAATTTGGTTAACAAATTCATGCGCGCGATGATTTCTCCCTACCGCCCCCTGAATACCGTTATATATGTTATCAAAATATCAAAATTTTCTTCGAGTTATTAGTATTCGTTGTCATCGGAAGTCGTCGTATATCGCACGTGTTCGTTTATCGTTACGGTTTGTCTCATTTGAATGTAGTAGGCACTCGCGCTTCGTAGCCAGACTAGTTTCGCACTAGGACGAATTGCCATTGTCCTATACCATTACCGATCGAAGATTCAGTCAAATATACGGCTACTGTCGCTACATTAAATAACCATAAGATCGAAGTAAAAAGCATTTCTTCCTGTTTCCGAATTTAAACTCCGTTCGTTTATTTAACCATGTTCGCCGGTGATGATCGACCACCATTGTTTCACACAAATTCGGTTACCGGACTTACCAGGATTTACCGGGATTTACCAATATCCCAGGTTACCTACAGCATGTACCGCAACCATCGTCCACACGACCAACGTCGTGAACGCTGCTGTGGCTTTATCAAGAAATTCAGCAATTCATCACGGGTTTGTTAGAATCGTGGGTTTAGAGGCTTGATGCCGTTTTTGCTACCACTAGGAACGTGATAGCGAAACTGCGAGAAATGGGTTTTGAAAGCTATCGTATTGATCCATCTGGTTATCGAAATACTATCGTCCCCCGTAAACTCGAATCTTTGCCATGTCGGCATTGGAAACGAGTGCATTCGTCTTTAGTTGTATTCGTGATCTACGACTGATGATTCGGTAGCACAGTAGGTTCGTCAATAATTCACTAATCGGGCAGAAAAACATTTAAAGTTCGAAGGATTCAAGGGTAGGTTAGAGTCCTTGAGGAAACCAACGGCACATAAGCTTAAAAGAAGCACATTGCCGGCAAGCCACCTATTATAGGTAATTGAAAGGGAGGTATTTCAAGATCGGTAAATTAATTTTGAAACGTGAGAGAGGTACACAATCAGGCACCCAGGACATTGATGTGAAATTGACTTCGTATTTCTACGATCCATTCGAAATAGTTTGACAGTTATGGACACGGGGGTATCCGGACCGGACGGGTCTCTATCAAAGATTTAAAGACACTTATTAGGTACAGACTATCTGCCGATCCACATACAGGTTATCTTTAACCCATCCCCGAACCATCTGCGAAAAAGGATGTCGAATTCATAATTGACTCATAATGACTCATAATCACAGATATAGGATGCAACCGTATCACGACTCTTGATAAGGCTGAGAGTGGACACATCTCTGTGACTACCAATGGAGGATCCCGTCGGCCGCTCGTCACCGATGACCATCAACGGCAGAGACGACCGGGAATGAATTGCGTTCGGTATCACTCTCGTTCCTATGCCGTTTACGAATGGGACGAAATCGTCAAGGATATCGGGGGTACATCCAATTCACTATACGTCTCACCGACGGAAATTATCGACTTGGAAGTCGATGACGAGCAGCGATCGAAGAACCCGAACTCGCTTAGGCCCGAAGAGCGGGCACGTATCCGCCGGGAGATGGAATGCGAGCGATTCCACGAGCCATCGAGGAACATCGCCGTGAGCAGGCACGAATGAATCTACGCCGCTTCGAGAAGGTCCCCACCTGGGCAGAGATCCGTCCTTACGCTACCGAGCTCGTAGTTGTCGAATATCTGCGGCCCTGATTTCTCTCAACGCTCGGCAATTCGACACACGTCCCGACGCATCATGCCAGCGGTAATTCTCCTGTGGCGGTTAGAAAGGTCGAATTATTAGACTCGACGGTGGACGTCGAGTTCGCACAGGACTCGTCAACACGGACAATCAAGAAAATCACCAAAGAGGCTGCTGTCGGTCCAAGATAAGGACCGAATACGCGCGATGTCGCGTGTCAGACCGAGAGCCTCGGTGTACACCAATACGTAGGTACAGACGGAGCCAACCATCCCAGAGGACACGGCCGCTACCGTCGTCCGTCGAGGATCTCAGCCTCCGAGACCCCGTCGCGCTCCCCGTCGATGCACGAGGATCGAGGACGACCTCAGTGATCCCAGGAACTGACGCATGAACGTGACGCAGCCCACAGGGGACAAAGAAGATGTTTCAACTGCGGAGTTCTTGGCCACCACCGTACCAAATGCTCCGCACCAGCCCGACGCGTTTGTTTCCGCTGCGGAAAATCGGGCGTCATTGTCCGCGAATGTCCGAAGTGCCGAGAAGGTCGGCATGCTGCTGGCTCTTACGTACCTCATCTGGGACGTAACGTACCACGAGGCTTCGTTCTGAATAAAGGCAAGACGCTACCGGAATCGGCCCAAAGAACGGAAGACTCGAACAGCCGCTCTCGCGAACAAAACCGCAAGACGTGGACACCTCGGTATCGGCCAGTATGATCGATCTTATTGCGAACGAATATCCGGATGTCCTTGAAGGTTACTCTAGCTGCCGGATTCCAGATGTAATTACCGGCAAATTTGTCGGTAAGTTATTGTCGTTACCGTTCCGCCAGTACCACGTGTTTAACGTGGTACTGGACCCGTAGTAATATGACCCTTGAACCGTATCGACCAACTGACACATTTAAAATAACCTGGCAATATGCAACGCGAAGAAGGATTAGACTATTTTATCTACCTAAAACAACAAGACTTTTAATTTTCTTATTCGCTTTCTTTAAATTGTATCCATTATCTGAACTACGAGGTACATTTCATTACAAGCGCCTTAATAAATTAGTTAATCATGAAAGAATAAACCTCGGTTGGATAATGTTATTTCAAAGACCTCCCCGCGCAATGGACGTGTTATCGTAAAGGTCCGAGGATTAGGTTATGTCGTTTCGGTCCATGGTCCAAAAGGCGATCGAATGTACAACGGAGGACGTCTTACAATTAGCTGTGGAAAGGCTTCGTACCAATTTCTTTGTTGCAGTTGAACGAGTACTTAGGTTTAATTATTTGCTCTACACACTGTCCATGAAAAGTTCGGTATTTTTATGTGAAAAATTATTCAAATAAATCTCTATTTTTGTTTCATATTACAAATGATAATCGGTCTACCACGACAATTCATTCATAATTCCCAAAGCCCTAAAATACTATTTTCAAATGAAAAGGCGAATGTTCGAAAGATTCCAAATTCAAGCATTTATTGAAGCTGCTGATGTACCACATCGTTCGTAACATTGCTTTGTTATAGTTACAAACCTTTAGAATCGTTGAAACGCTCGCAAAGAATTATGGAATTGATTTCTTATCAACTGTTTGTACGAAGTTATATCGCTTTCGGTTCTACAATAGAGTTTCACGTGACTGCTTCGAAACATAACAGAGTTGCTCATTGGCTCGATCAAGCTGAACATTCTCCTCGTGACCGTTTCTCAGAGGTCCCCCTACAGTAGTCTCTCGCGGTCCGCTCAGCGTGCGTGGAAAGTTCAAAGGAAGAGCAAGACCGAAAGAGAGACAGAGAAGGAAAGAAGCTAAACAGACCTGACAGCGTCATTCGGTATCTCATTGTCAGCAATACAGCAGCGCGTTTACGAGTCCGGTGAATCTAAATAAGTGACAGGGATATTCAACTCGGAAATGTACGTAAATCAATCTAATTGTTGTTCGATAGTCTGCTGATATTATTGTACAGAGAAATAAGGGAGACTGAAATGAGACCTTTCATTTCTGCGACTTGACATTCCATGGCAATGAATTTACATCAATATTTCCGCCCATTGTACGAAACACTATGACTAATGCATCGCATTATCCTCGCAATTAATGGATGATTCAAGTTTGCTGTAAAACCTACGATAAGATATTTGTGTGCGGAAATGGCATTATAAAATTCTCTCTAACACTCTCGTTTTCTATCTTATTTCACGTTTATACGCAATCAACCGATATATGTATTTCTTGTAGTCTGCATATTTTTAAATCTCTGTGCTACCATGCAAGCACTCCAAAATCCTTGAGGTCTTATCTGTTTCCGATAAAACTCTATATATCAGAGTTCCGTGAGTGCGTATAATTAACAAGTGTTATTTGCTCATGATGAAACTACGTTAGCGTATGATCGATAAAATTCCATCAATGATTTGTTTGAATAATAGATTGCGGTGATGTTATTGTTTGACATTTGTGTAATAAACTTGGAATCATTTAACATCGAAGAGGCAGAAAACTGGATGACCGTTGTCAAACAATTGGTCTTCAATTTGAATCAATAGTTTTCACATCGGTAAACTGAGAACTTTTTTGCCCCAGGTAAGTGAGTGATGGTTTTGAGGTTAAGCTAAAGGAGGATACATTTTTGTCAAGCGATTGTATCTAGTTCGTTCTTACGATCGGAAGGTTTCTGTTAGCTAAGAACGCAGTGTATTTTGGTTACAGAGTTTTTCAAAGCAAAAGAATCATCATGTCGCTCTATCCATCACTGGAGGACATGAAGGTCGATCACATGATAAAGGTTAGTTTACAAGAGCTACGGCGTACGATGCCCTAGGAATTTGAATAAATAATAAAGACGCTCAATCAATACCCCCCTTACGACTCTACCATTGTTCCGTAGGCTCAATATCAAATGGAAGAACAGTATGCACCAAGAGCACCTGTACCTGCATCATCGGCACCATCGGCTCCTGTAATTTCACCCCCTCGCTATGAATCATCTCGAGCTGACCAACTATACCCCTTTCTAGGCAATTACATGGGACTGGAGCTGAGCGAGGAAGCTATTGTCAATAATATGCCAGAGTACGCTATGATTGCTCGAGAGCCGGTGAGTGATATTTTTCTGGTACATGGGTACATCGAACGAGCTTTAAAGTATTGCGCAATTAATACCACATTATTTTATTCACAGATGACCGTGGCTACCCCTGCTGCACCATCTGGTCCATTGGCTGGAATGACAGCTCCTCTTTCTGGAGATTCCCTTGGCCTCAAAAGAGCTCAAGTGACTAATGGCATCAGAGAAGTATGGCCAACAAAATTTACTTCCAATACCTTGAAAATTATTTTTTAAACTTTCGCATTCGGGTCCATCAAGAATCGTTTATATGATATTCCTTTATACTTTTGATAATTGTCATGTATTAATGATAATGACCATATTCCTTTCAGCAAATAATGCATTTATAAACTTTTAAAAGATTGATCCAAATGTCATTGACTCTGGAGAAACAAATTGTAAAACAGTATAATACCGAAGAGTATTTTTCAGATGACACTTTGCAAGGATAAGGATGGAAAAGTCGGCTTGCGAGTTCACTCAGTGAATAGTGGTATATTTGTCTGCCTCGTCAGTCCTAATTCACCAGCTTCTATTGTTGGACTCAGATTTGGCGATCAAATTCTCCAAATAAATGGAACTACCGTTGCTGGCTACAGCATGGATCAAGTTCACAAAATACTTCGCAATGCACCAGTCAACGGAATCAAAATTGTCGTTCGCGATAGGTAAACTAATGATCGCTAGTTGTCCTTTCGAGAATGACAATAAATGAAGGCTTTAATGGAGATGTAGTCATGACGAAAGCCTTCACAAGGCACTTAGGCATTATTTTTGGATCTTTGCAGACCTCTCGAGCGTACAGTGACAATGCACAAAGATAGTTCTGGAAGCATAGGCTTCCATTTCAAGAACGGAAAGATAATTGCTTTGGTAAAGGACTCGTCGGCAGCACGAAATGGTCTTTTGACCGATCATCAGATACTCGAAGTAAACGGAAAGGTGAGTCATGAGGAAAACTTAATAAGTTACAAAAATCCGTTGCATAATAAAAATATGAATCATACTTTTTCTGCAGAATGTGGTAGGCTTAAAGGACAAGGATATCGCTGATGAAATAGCTCGTGGTACTGGTGTTATCACGGTCACCGTTATACCGTCATACATATACGATCACATGATAAAGAAGTAAGTAAACTCGTGAAATAAAAGAAAGCTTACCATAGAATGGAATGGCTTGGGCCCGAATTCCTTATCTTTATGTTACTTGTTCTGTTCAGAATGGCTGGAAGCCTTCTCAAAACTGGAATGGATCATTCTGTGCCAAATAACTGGGAATAAACAACTAAATCGTCGCCCGAAATGAATTCTATACGTAACGTACCTCTATCGTTATTCTCTGCCAAAATGAAACAATTCTATATGTACAAGAAAAAGTGCCACTGGACCTTTGGGAAACAAATTGCACTCGTAAAACACAAAAGAAATCTTAGTAAACGTATAAAATTTGAGCACAATCCTTAAAGATATCTTAAAGATAATTTCTATTGTACGAATGCACCCGGAAATATCCAATAAACTGTCGTTCTTGCTGTCCATTCTTGATTCCAAAGACGCATACGTGGGCACCTATTTCGTTTACGTAGAAAAAAAAGGAAAATAATACGCATATAGATATAAGTTAATTTTTGAATTTATTTCCGTATATACGTTGGGTTATCAGTGGTAAAATTGTTATGGTGTAATCCTTCCAATATACGATATACTATTTTATTAATGAAATATTTTGTTACTCTTCGTGATGCCAGCAACAGCATTTAGAATAGTTTCCGTAGTAAGAAACATAATTACGCAATAATGACTACGAAAGATGATTATATTATCTGTTGAAACGTATTGTGCCACACCATTATTAGAAATACAATCACAGTTATATTCGAAATAATGGAATCTCGTGTATGTATATCAGAGAATGTATCATTATATAGTATGATTATGTACGATATATTTACTAAAAAAGAGAATTTTAGAAAAACTTCTAACAAAATAATTTTTTCTGACCATGATATTACGCATTGAAAAGATTTTTGGACCATTTGACCGGGATCCAGCCCTGGACATGCTCCGTTTTTCTTGCCGTCTCTGGAAAAGCCTTGGTTACTTTTCGCCATGGTACCTAAAAGAATTTCCTTTATTATAACTATTATTATTTTGATTGCCGTCGTACAAATCTAACAACAATTTGTACAAAACATTGTTTGCAGAGAAATGTATGCAATTAAACTGTTTGCAAAGTATCTGAAAATTCTTGATTAGTCACAATTACTTCTTTGGCGGGAATGATGCGCCACGGTGACACTTTGATCGCCATTTGAATTTTTAGTAGTGTAACGGGCAAAGAAGCAGAAAAGCTTTTAAGGTTCGATAACAATTCTTTCAACTATACGCGAAATATTATGGTGCCCGTTCACTTGGGAATAAATTCTGAGAGTTGCTCTCGAGAGTACTCGCACGACTGTTTCCACGTGAGAGTAATTTTCCGCGAGTTTCACTCTCGCGAGCAATTTGGATAGTAGTCGGAGAGTATGTCGCAAGTTTACTCTCAGGACTCTGTCCACTGGCGAGTGTCTGGGTATGTAGTTCTTGAACGACGAATCGCGTCGGTATTCGAAATGGCGTCGCACGAATAGCGACAGTTGCATTACAAATTTTAAAAGAAAAAGTAAAAAAAGAAAAGAAGCTGCTGGGTTAAGCCGTGGATATCCAAGAGAATGCAAGTCACAGGCTAGTAAGTGAATTGGAAATAGTGGGCGCGTTGCATTTTCGGAACTTGATCCGAATGATGGCAGGTATTTAACTGCCATGATTCGGATGAAGTTAGTAAAATTAACTGCATTAGTTGGTCCGACTGGTGCGAAAATTTCGTCGCTCATTAAAATCTTGAGGAAGACGTATAACCATTCTTCTCTAGTACTCGGAAACTGAAATTTATTGCCAACATGATATCAATAATATTGCTTTACCATTATTTTGTACAATTTTTTTATGAGTAAGTATATTGGGTAATCGTAAATGTCACTATTAAATGTTTTTAATATGCATATCAGCGATTAGAGCGATGATCAGCAACGCTCGGCAAAAGTTGAAACCTCGAGAGTTGGTCCCCATTTTCGATGATATCGCCTGCGAAAAACAAGACAATGTTAGAGGAATCTACTGCATGTGCAGACACAACAACATTGATTGTTTCTATCTGTACCAATCCTATGCACAGATTCCTAAACATTTAGTGCGCGATAATGTTAATTTCCTGGTGATTTTTCGACAAGACGATGTAAATCTCAAACACGTATATGGCGAACATGTGAATACGGGCATGTCATACTCACAGTCAAAGCTTCGTGCTCGACATACTGGAACGATGATGATCATGGATTCCTCGTAATCGACAAAGATCGTAGGAGCCTCGACCTCGGTCGATACCGAAAGGGCTTCGACTGCTTTGCTATAAATATATCGCGCGTAAAGTGAAAGTGGCAGTGTATCATAGAAGGTCGAAGCGACGATATTGCGGCAGAATTCCGCCGAATGAAAAAAAAACTCTTTGTCAGTTGGACAAAGCGAGGGATGCTGTTAGACGCAAATACAAACTTCTCAAAGAAGGCAAGCAGTCATCGGAGAAAGCTCTGGATGACACGTTCAAGCCAATTGTTAAGCCGCTAGAACGCCTCGTTACCGCGGTCGATACTAGCAGACATGAAATTAAGTATGAAATTCAAGGCTTGATTCCGAAGAAGAAGGAGGAGAATCAAGCCTGGGAAGCTTCTTCTTTCAAGATTGCATACGAAGACGATGACCAACAACCGTTGATAAATATATTCGCCTCCTCAATATGAATCAAAAAAAGTATATCGATATAACTTACGGAGTTCGGAAGATCGCAGATGGTACACATAAGTTTTGGGGCGGAATACGTGATTATGGCGGTCGAGAAGTATCGTCCGAGCATTGGCTTGTTTGAATTGCTCTTCCGCTGAAAATAAGAATAATTGCGGTAAAATCCTGTCATCGAGGAATGCATACAAGAAACACTACAGTCCGGATGAAGTCATTCACAAACAAAACAGCAACAAGTATAAATCGTATATAGCTCCGTTAGTCAGTGGCACACCGACTCGCAAGAGAGCATCACTCCAGTTCAGGGTTGACCGGATACAAAATGGCGAGGAGACGAACAAGAATGGATTACGTATACCGGGACGACTCCAACGAACTCGTGGATATATTACGACAGCGATTGCCGAGCGATCAGCTGGCAATCCAAGTCACAGCAGTGAGATTGTCTCGATTATTGAGAAATTGCCTGAAGCTGGAATAGCCTATTAATACCGGCGAACGAGGTGCAAACACCTCAATTGAGCAATAAGCGTCAACGTGTTCGGACTAAAAATAGAGCGAAACGAAAGTATACGAGGTCTTCCGGGCTGCGGATTCAAACTCATGGCTGACCGCCAATACGACATTAAGGATAAGAGACTGTGCAACGTTGCCGAGTCAAGGGAGTCAAATGACGCAGTCAATCTGAGTCTCGCGAAACGCCTAATACGACAGGAATTGAGCGAATTTTCCCGCATCACTACGAGGCAACGAGAGGATTTAGATGATCTACAACTGAAGATACAGATTCTGCAAGATCTGGTGGAGAAGAGACAATCGAGATAAACGTCGAAACGAATCTAGAGTTGTCGATTCGTAATACCAAATCCATTGCCACAATGGGCGCAGCATGAAACATAAGAGACTAGTGGAATAGTTGCATAAACCTGCTCGCAGGAATTATCCTCGTCACAAATTCGATGTGCGAGGTCTTGATGAGACGTGGCAAGCTGATCTAGTCGAGATGCAGCCTTACGCTCGCGAAAATAAAGATACCAAATACCTGCTCGAAATCATCGATGTTTTGTCGAAGTTTGCCTGGGCTATTCCCGTGAAGCGAAAGACCGCGCAAGATGACAATGCAGCTATGGAATCTGTGCTGCGGCAAGGACGAGTACCGACATACAGCAATCTCAAGCCATCAATTGTGGAACGTTTCAATCGCACACTGAAAAACAGAATGTGGCTAAAATTTAGCCTGCAAGGCTCGTACAAGTGGCTCGACATTTTGCCTGATCTCGTAAAAGTATACAACAGCGGCAAGCATCGTACTATCGGAATGAAGCTCGGTGAAGTCACGGCAGCCAACGTTGAAACGTTGTTGCAACGTTTATATCGTGATTATCGCAATGATAAGATAGCGAGATTTAGAGCGGGTGACAGAGTGCGCGTGAGCTAGAACAAACACGTTTTCGAGAAAGGCTACGCCCCCAACTGGACGACGAAATTTTTTACTGTGAGTCGAGTGATGCCAACGACGCCAGTGACGTATGTAAAGGATTATCAACACGAATCCATCGCTGGTGGTTTCAACTAGGAGGAGCTTCTAAAGGCCACGTACCCCGATGTCTATCTTGTGGAGAAAGTGCTGAAGAAACGTGAAGATCGAGTTTACGTCAAGTGGCTGGGATTTCATACTTCACACAATAGTTGGATAAGTAAGTGTGATTTGTAAAATAAATAATACTCTGTTTTGTGTATTATAGAAACATCATTTATTAGCAATTAATAAAGATATACAAAGTTATTTATTGCTGATGCTAAATTTAACCTGATGCTTACAGGCTCCGCCGCCCAAGTACTTTAGGAACAATTCTCCTTCCGCTACCACGTGTATCATTTGATCAAACATGATCTGGTCTTTCTCAAATGCCTCCGCAATGCGTTTCGGCGGGAAAACTTCACAATTGTCATCGAGATTGGCGACGGCTTTCAGCCTATACTTTGTTGTGACTTATCGCAAGTCAGTGACCTTGCAGGTCTCGCTGATCGCCAACGCGCTGAGTTGCTTCGTCGGGAGGAAATCCACCAAAAGAGTGGATTTCGTGTATTTGAGCATGGCGTCCCAAGTGAATCCTGGCGTTGTATAGTAGTGAGCTGGATCAAGGCCGTAGGCTTCGATGCTGTTGTTTCGGAATTTTTCAAAGACATCGGCCAAGAGGAGGACGTCGATTTTTAGATAGAGGTCCGGGTATTCGCCCAGGTCTACGATGCTAACTTCTTGCCACTAATGTGTCGCAACATTCTGTTTCTGGGAAGTCTAGACCTCCGTGTTCCTGGTGGAAGAAAGTAACCTGTCTGATATTTTGTTTTTGCTGGAATGAAAGAGGTTCTGCATATTCAATCGAACGTGGTATTCGACAAATCCGTAACACATTACGAGATCCACGCGCATCAACCTTACGCTTCAGCGACCTTCAACAATAGCGATGAGATTCCAATATCTATTTAACGTCAAGATCTGTGCCTCTTGTCCGCATGAAGTTCGCTGCACGTTTGTGGAAGACTGAGCACAGGGGGTGGAACTGTAGCCGCTTCGACGAAGTTGCTGAACAATGCCATCGCCCATCTCTTCGAGTAAATTCGTGACAAGATCAATGCCATAGAGATCGACCGAAATAAGGATGTTGGCTTGACATGTCTCATAAAGGGTTATGCGTCGTTGAGTCCTGGGTAGGGTGCCCTCGTTGAAAATGTCGGCTGGCTCGATGTCAAAGAGACTAAACAGCTAACGGATGACAGTGGATATTTCGATGTATGCATACCCCTCGCTACGATTCTCGGTTTTGCCGAAGACTACCAGAAAATCATCGTCAACACAAAGTACGAACTCATTCTCACGAGATTGAGGAGCGACACGAATGCAGTTGTGGAAATAGTGCTCGAAAATGGAACCTTTGAGGAATTTCAGATTGAACTTACAAGAATTGAGTCGCTGATGCCGTACGTGACGTTGTCGGACAAACGTAAGATACGTCTGCTCAGCCATATTGAAAAGGACATCACCATGAGTTATCGTACCTGGGAATCGTACGAGTATTCCATGCTTGCAAACACGTCGAAACACGTATGGACTGTGAAAATGGCCAATCAGTTGGAGAAACGCCGCTTCGTCATTGTGGGCTTCCAGACGAGTCGAAGAGCCGTCAAAACTGCTAACGCTAGCCGCTTTGATCATTGCCAAATTACCAACGTCAAACTCTTCCTCAACTGCCAGTGTTATCCGTACAGTAACCTCAATCTCGATAAGTCGCAATCAGTACGCTGTATTGTACGAGATGTACGCTAAATTCCAGAATGTATACTACGGCAAGAATTCGGAACCGAACGAACAGAACGAGTCGCTCGAACAGGCTTCAGTCGACGTTCGTTTCGAGTTGGAGGCTGAAATAAAGTTCCCCGTCGGAACTACCGCCTACTGTTTGATCTTGCACGATCGAATTGTCAAATATAATCTATAATCCAATAAGTGGGAATGTGAAAACATGCCTATAAAAGACGCAGACTGACCTGACTCGTAATCAATTGCCATGGAGTACGTTGTGGGTACACAAGGGTTCCAGCTGCCCATAAACGACTTTGTCATAAACGAGCTCGCAACGATTCCGCTCAACGATGACCTACGACCTATAGTCTTCCTGTTCAAACCTCCGACATAGTTGGGCAACCTTCCGGCTAAGTTCAAGAGCGTGAATCTTTGGCTGGAACGCAATTATCATCATCTCTCCTGGCACTCGTGAGAGTTGCCCTACACCGAAGCTGAAAACGTGCTTCGGTCGGTCTTGCATAACGCGACTATCATCCACGTAATAAAGGAGGATTAGAAAAAAATGGCTCGAACAGTTTGGCCCCAATGTACACAATGTTCCAAATTGCCCATCGCTGAAGTAGCAGATAGTGAAGACGTTTTGCCCCCACCATAACGATGTGACGGTTAAAACCGGCTGCGCACTTCAAAACGTACAGCTGTTGGAGAAAGTCCTTCGAAACAACGTGCCATCTCTGGGAAGACCGCTCAAACTATTCCATCGCGTTGGACTATTATCATTCATGGAAGCTAGCCCAGCTGCCCAAAGAATACATCAGTACCTTCGCTGGAAAAAGCGTCGAGCTTCTGTGGAATAAATTGCCCGAAACTCTTAAACACGACCCTGAAGTCGCCGAGTGTCTACGACGCCGAGAACACTTTCCAATGGAAAATGAATTACCTGCACCAATAAAGCGAGAATGCATTAAATGTATCAATAATTATTGTAGTGTGTGTACAATAGTGTGTACGTGGGTGTGTGTGTGCGCGCGTGTAAAACAAATTTGTCAAAATAAAAGAAGATTTTTTCCGTATTACATTGAGTTTATATGTTCTGATAACTGTAGATAAATTCCAATAACCCGATCTCCCGAACTGTAAATGTCGGTAATTCCTCCAGCAGAATTCAAATTTCGCGCCGGAAAATTCAAATGCTCCGCATATGATAACTTAATTCAAGAGCGAGGCAATCCGATTGCATATTTGAAATTTATCGCCAAACCGGATGTCTCGATCGAAATATCATGATCGATGCTATCCCGAGAGTTTGTTGGCTGAGGTAGGCTAGACATTTGCCGCAAAAAAAAACAACGCGAAATAGACAAGTTTTGCTCGATACATTTTGTATTTCATAGATCGCTATCATTAACGGACACGTTCAAAGATTCCTAGGATGGATTTTATTTTCGTTTCCCGGTAGTTCATTCACGAGCTCGTTGCTCGATGTGCGCGCGATATTTAAATTGAACAGCGCTATTCGGAGTGACGTGAGCTCCTCGCCTGAGACTTATTTGGACTCCAATATATTAATTCAACGATTTTTTGATTAATCGTCGAGGTTGATTCCTCTTCGAAGACGTTTCCTTTGATTTGTTCTTTCCCGGATCCTGAATGATGATGAATTAGATTGGATTCTAGGGAATTTATTAGGTTGAACACCAACAGCTAACGATCACTCAATACAATACTATTACTTTATTTTAACTCAGAAAAATTACAACACAAAGCTTATACAGTCTGGGATTTTACTCCCTTAAGATACTGTTCGATTCGAGGTTGAAGATATTCTGTTTTTCTTCTCTAAAAAAGTTATCCATTTCGCTTCGGTTTGGGAGGAGTTACAAAAATTGGGTTGACTCGATTGGTCTGATTTCTAACGAGACTGTTCGTTTTTCTGTGGAGGGGGTGTCTCAGTCACACGGGGGTGGCTTGAGATTATCCCTTCGTGGACGGCGTTCGTAAGAAAGAAAATGTAGTTTTGAATTTATAGTTCGGAGAATTTTACAGAGTTTGTTTTATGACTAAGTTTCGAGTGGCGATATCGCACAAGACGTTTCTTGAAATGCAATATGAGTAAGAAAGATTGTCGAGCCGGATATTTGTAACTTAAAGTATGCCCTACACTTAAAAGTAAATATTATCGCTCTTCTTTAAGGGTTTATTCTTGGAAGGACGTGTATAGGAGAGATGTTTATTCATTGGGAGAATGTTTGGGAAGATATGGAACGTGTCTAGTTACATTGCGTGACTGCTTACATAAATAGATTGAGTTTGGGCTTTCAAATGTTTGGAAGATAATCTAGAAATGTTTTGGGAAATCATAGTTTCGTAAGCGAAGCAAGAATAATTGTTTCTTAAATGTAGCTTAATAAATGAAATAATAAGATGATAATAAGAATAAAAGATATACATAGTATTTGAATTTTACCGGCAGGCTGCATTGTTTCGGAGGTAGGCAAGATGATAATCTGATTTATCGACCGGAGATGTGCGTCACCCATGCTGGGACGTAACACCAACGTGAAATGCTGAGATTGCCATGGGATGTTATCATCTGCTATACAGAGACAGTTGACGCAACGAAGGCCATTTCACGCGGGTCCCCCCTCCCCCCTCCCCCTCCCTACACGCGTAGTCAAATCACAAGCTAACCAAACTTTAGAACTCTAGACTGCCAAATATTCAACCGGCATTTGTAAATCGAATCGTTAACGTTTACACCGAGTTTACTGAAGAGTTATTACTAAAAATAGCGATAAGTGCCACATAGATGTGCGGTAACGTGTAAATCTTCTTCCTGAGCGCACGTGCGACGACCTGCTCAAATTCTTAACGGAAAGTTCGAGGACACATCAAGCATGACCGAGATTGCTCATACAGGATGCAAATTACTGCTCGGCCGACGAATGTTCATGGCTATTGCCTCGAGCATTGTCGCTCAATTTTTCTTCATGAGCTGCGTTATTCTCATCACGAATCTCAGTATAACACATCCTCTGTCATGGATACAGGATACGTGGTCGATCGTAACTTGTTTTCGAATGTGGTGTTACTTCATCGTATTGGCCACCGTTATACTTCTTCAGGGTGTGATATGTAGCAAAAATTATCTCACAGCTCCGCCCTATCTGAAAAGTCGATTCGACGCCTTCTGCAGTATGTTTACACCGCACAATTTTGTCGTCGGTGGCCTCCACGTTGCCATAGGCATCGTTCTCGTCTGGCTACATTTGTCATTGAAAGGCGGCGAGTACAGCTCGCTGACTACTCAATGCCAAACCGATCACGGCTATTGTCTTGTTGAGGAACATTCTTTTTTACTCCTCGGAGGACTCTGGACCGGAATGTATCACTTTACGACAACCAACTTTTTTGGCCTTCGATATCTCCAATTTCCACTTATACCCCAATCAAAATTTGTGCAAGTGCGTCGGGAGATAGGCGCTATGTTACCTACAGCTATGATCAGCGCAGTTTGGCCGGTTCTGTATCTTTTGGCACTGTACTACTTTCTTGGAACATATTTTCGACATATAATCATTACAACGTTGTTCTTGAAATTGGAAGACGAACCCCTCGATGGAATATCAAGATTATTGAATCTTTCCCTGTTCTTCCATACCTGGCTGTACGCGACGCTGTTTGTTCTTACAATGAACACCATGCACCTGCTGTTTCAAACTTGTCTGACCGAATGGATGCCGTTTGAAATCAGCCAGAAGAGTATCTTCAATGATGAAACACCGAACATGAGTCTTCCAGAAGCTCTAGCCATGGACAAGGTGCCCATAATGCAACACCTGGGCTATCTTGATCTGCTTACTCTTGCACAGAAGGATAAGTCGCGCAGGGCACTGCTATTTTCTCTGAGCCAACCTGGCGGTCACCCTTATAACTGGAACTGCGTGGTGGAGAAATCTCTAGCGTTGCTTAAAAATTACGCGACTGAAATCCACGACATTTGTTCGGCTAAGCAGGAAGTGGCTCAGGTAGCATCGATCGCTAAAACGACCACCGACGTTTTTCAAAAAACGTATATATATCACATGAGAAATTTGGTCGCGCCGCAGACAGAAACCGGGGACAACGAGTGCGTGAGGACGAAAGAGAACATACCGAATGAACAATTCATCATTGGATATTTGAGAAACAAAAAGGACAATTTCGTTTCTTATCTACTGTCGAAACCACTGATATTTTATTTCTTTGGAAGCCAGAGCGACAGCAAAATTCGTCACATTTTGTCGAACGTGCAAACGGTCATTTGGGCGGCGGATGGAATATCATCGTTGGCAGTTGTATCGATTAAAGAGGATCCTTACGGAATCGTTCAGAAAGATTTATGTGCCATAATCGAAGTTCTACTGGGGCTTAAACAGTCGCTGGACAAATTACAAAAGACGAATCTGCTTATGAGAAAGCCCCAAGACAATGATAGGACGATTAGACTATTATTGAATTCTCTCAGGATGGCGATAAAACGGAGCATCTACAGAATCGTCTCGACCTTCAAAGATTACATTGAGGACTTGGCGCTCGAACCAACAGTAAGAGATCAACTGCAGAGCTTTCTTGTTTATAGGGAATAACGCCTAGCAGATAATTTAACCGTGCCAATTTCCAACTTTCTTTGTGCATTTTTCTTATTTATGGACAAGAAGATGACAGTGTTATTTTTTCATTGCAACGAAGAAGACTATTTCGAACGCAGTTCTGCAAAGTGTTTTCACAAATTTACGGAGCGCTGCGTACGGGCAGTGAAAGAGTAAATTACTTAATTTATAGAAATGTATTTTTGTACAAAAACGACCGACTGACTACTCTAAACGATCATCGCATCGTCGATAAATAACGGCCTCATTGTCCTATTTGTTTTACAGACTATTCGCAGATTTTTCCTCTTTCCGAGTCAAATAAAGTGTATTTATGTACAAAAGAAAATACATCGTGTTTATACAGCGATTTATTTACGAATTTATCTTACATTTTTTTCAGATGTTGTACGACGCTTAGATTGTAAAAAAGTTTTTCACGCAATGTGTTCCAACTACTCAACTGTACTTGTTGAAGCTGGTAAAGATATTTCCAGAGACGTTTCTTTTTAGGTATCGCGCTACCGTGAACTTTGAGAAATACCGACAAATAAGCTTGTGATAATTCAAAATCTTTCTTGCTCCCCATCATGTGTCTTATCATTTTCATAAACTGCAGAGCCAATACAGGAAAAGTATTTGGGTCCAATGACAGTGATTGTATTTCAAAATCTATCGAGCTCGGACCCAAAGACTTGAGTCTCTCGATGGCTTCGGCGAAGGCTTCATTTTCAATGGAATTTTGTAAACTTTTGCCAAATGGTGTAAGATTATGAAAGTCAGGATGAACGAGCATTCTGCTGGTCTTCTCCTCGGGCCTAACTTGTGAAAGATCGAATTGAACATCCAGGGCAGGTACCGTAGGTAGAAAGAACGGAGCAGCTTCCGGTGTTTTGGGAACTTCGTTCGGTTTGTTTCTCTTTTTAATAATGTCGATATTGAGCAAATTTTGCCAGCGCGAATTTGCCAAAGACGACATCGTGATAAGATCGGCATCGAGCTGCTCGGGAGAAACGTATGTACCTTCCTCTTCGTCTTCGTTCTCGTCGGTGACCTTGAGTTCCTCCAGATTAATTTCCAAATCATTCTCCCTCGTTGAGCCCGGAAGTCCAACCATCGGTACTGGAGCTTCCGGTCGTACGGCTTTCAGAGAAACGTGAGCGTACAATGTTCGATTTGACCAGAGGTATATTCCCAAATTGCACACGTGTGAGGTGACGAGAAATTCTCCGGTTGGCGAGAAATTGAGCGATGTGCAAGCCTCGGAAACCTTAATCAAGATTATACATTACGATTCCGAAAATAAAAACCAATAAATTTTTCAATATTTTCTGCACTCGAGAAACTAACCTGATAAATATCGATAAGCTGAGACGATGGAATATCCCAAGTCCTGATCGTGCAATCCATCGAGGCAGTTACCAACCACCTAGCGTCAGGGCTGAAACTCGCGTCGGTCAATTGTCCCCTGTGACCGTGAAATCGTCTCACGAGATTCCTCGTATCTATGTCTATCAGAACAAGACTGAAATCTTCAAGCGCCAATGCAATGAGAGAACTATCCCTGTGACTTCTCAGCCATTTGATCGGTTCAGCGAGGACAATTTGCGCTCTTGGTTCGTCATTTTTACCAGGTTTAAAAGGCCAAAATTTTACGACAGCATCCTGCCCAGCTGAGACAACAGTTTGATTCAGAGAATCGACCGTTATCCCTCTAATTGGACCTATGTGTCCACCTTTCTCACCTCCGTAAGATGCTCTATGTATACCTGACTGAATATTAAATCTCTCGATATTTCCGGTATTGTAACCGATTACGACGAAATTACCGCACTGCGTGAGACACAGACTTGTTGTAATTGCATTTCGATTACTACGAAATCGTGCTGGTAGCAGTTTGTGCTCACCCATCTTGAGTTTGTCGTACGACCACGTTGTAACGATTCCAAGGCCCAAATGGGCTGCAGCTATGTTATCCCAATCCTTCTCTCTCGTTTTTTCTGCTGCTAGCTCGACGATAGGGGGCATTATCAATGGATCATTCACGAGTCTACCCTTCTTTTTAGAGGCTTTTCTGTTGAACGAGGCTCTGCCGAGACTCTTGTTGAATGTTTCCGTTATCGTCGAAAATATCCTCAAAGACGAATCTGTTCCAGCGGTCAATATATTATTCCCATCGGTTCCGTAAAATCTGACGAAAGTCGGTGGTTCCGAGTGTCCCTCTCGAATTCTTAGCAATCTCGCACCTCCATCGGTCTGATCGAAAATCCACAATTTAAGCGTGTTGTCCGGGGAAGAAGTAATAGCAAGAGGCTCGTTCGGCAAACATCTCAAACCTGTCACCGCGGCATCGTGAGCTGACAGCAATTGACTCTCAACCTTTCTTTCCTCGAGATTCCAGAAAACCACGTGGCCCGACATTGTCCCCGTGGCCATTATGGGATTGCCATCGCTACGGAAAGATATCGAAGTGACCAAGCCCCAGTCCTGAATGACCTCGAAAATCGTCTCATCGACTTTAAGATTGTGCAGTTTGATTTTTCCATTTGCCAATCCTATGGCAACGACGTCCATAGCCGGAGCTTGCTCCAGGGCCGTTACCGATGAATTCCAACCTTCGAACGTATAAATCATCTTTGCCGTTTTGACGTTCCATAGCTGTAGAGTGCCTTGCTCGCTTCCGAATAGAACCTTGTTCAAATAGGTGTTGGGATGAAGTATAGTGGTGATGTTGAAAGCCTCGTTTAAGAAATTTAGCTCCAAGAGGATGCCTTCCGTCTTGATATCCCATATCTTGATCGTACTGCTCTCGTCGACCGAAATCAAGTGAGCTCCGAAAGGCAATAAAAGATGAACCGGATTTTCGTGACCTGTATAAGTGTGCTTAAGTTCTGTTCCTCTGCGCCAGGCATAAACCTTGTTCTCGCTGGCTGTGTAAATGTGATAAGTGTCTGCAGCGAGACACGTTATATCGCCAGGATGAGCACTCGAGACGCTGAGAAGTGTAAAATGCGAACATCCGTACGTATGAAAAGATCTTCCGACGCAAGTAACTATGAGATTTTCCTTGCGCCTCTGAATATATCTCGTCACGAGTGGTATGTGATTACTGACATAACCAAGAGCACGATTTCTCGTGAATATTTTACTCTGTGCCATAATTAATAAACAGAAGTCTCAATATATTTTAATTTATCGTGGTACGACTAAGTTACGATCACTGTATTTATAGAGATGGAAAATTATTATTATAAAAGTTGTTGATAAACACGTGGTAAACCATTTCTCGCCGACTGTCGCGCGCCGACTGTAGTAGTCGAAATGGTCTAATGCGTCTGCGCAATCTACAGCGTGCGCAGGGTGCACAGGCACGTTTGGAAGTCTAGATCGCTAGCTTGATCCTTAATCGCGTGCACCACATGCTCCGCATGGTAGCCGTTTAACCACCAAATATCCGTATTCTTCGTGTTATGCGTATTCAAATTACATATTAAAATGTCAGTACCGGACAAAGTGTTGATGAGAAAGATCAAGAAACGTGAGAAAAATAAATTGAAAGTATTACAACAGCGTGAGTCAGAAAAAAGTAACGGTAAGTGGATTTTGCGAATCGACGACAGAGAAATAACCTCTAATTTTCTGACAACGTCTTCTTTATTTGTAAACGAAACATTTGTAGTTTAATGATCATCGATATCTTTACAGGACCAGTTTTAGCTGAAACTTCGGAAAATGCGGAGCTTATTAAAAAAGAAATTGGAAGAAAACGCTCAAAGACGGAGGATAGACCTGCAAAAAGTAAAGCATCGCTATGCTATGCCAGCATAAGAATCTTACAATTTCCTATTCATAACTTTGCGTTTACTTCACTGCCATATTTGTTTCACCATCGTTATTAATTATGACTTTTTAGAGAGAAAGACGGCGCTAAAACCTCAAGAGTCTGAGAAACAGAACGTACGAGAAGTATCTTCGGACGACGATGGAGAGTCCAGTATAGATGAAGAATCACAGAACGAAAATGTCAAATCCGATGTATCCAATAGCCGTAAGTTATAGAAATACTTTGCGATTATTTAAATGCTGAAAATTCCAAAATGATGAACCACAATTTTGTAAATTTAGTGCCAGGATCTGCAGTAGGACTAGAAACAATGAAAAACCCCTCGTTCTCGACTCTAAAAGACATTGTTTGCGAGAATACTCTTAAAGCCATTCAGGAGATGGGTTTCGAAAATATGACGGAGATTCAAGCACGATCTATTCCACCGCTCTTGGAAGGTAGAGATTTGGTAGGCGCAGCAAAAACTGGCTCAGGAAAAACACTGGCGTTTCTCATACCAGCGATAGAACTGATCTTCAAATTGAAATTCATGCCACGCAATGGCACTGGTTGTTTGATAATATCACCAACTCGTGAATTGTCCATGCAAACTTTTGGTGTCCTCAAAGAACTTATGAAGCATCATTATCATACGTATGGCTTGCTGATGGGTGGTGCCAGCAGACAAACAGAAGCACAAAAGCTCGCAAAGGGTGTAAACATAATTGTTGCTACACCCGGAAGATTATTGGATCATCTACAAAATACTCCAGACTTTTTGTTCAAGAATCTTCAGTGCTTGATCATCGACGAGGCTGATCGTATACTGGACATTGGTTTCGAGGAGGAACTGAAACAGATTGTCAACATCTTGCCAAGTAAGTATACGTAAAGATTTTTTGTGCACGTATTATATCATAAAATTTCATAAGCACGAAAAGACGAAGCTCGATATCAAACTCACATCGTTACACCGTATTACAGAAAGACGGCAAACAATGTTGTTCAGTGCAACGCAGACCCAAAAGACAGAAGCACTGACGGCATTGGCACTGAAAAAAGAGCCCATATATGTCGGCGTTGATGACGCCGAAGAAAAAGCAACCGTCGATGGTTTGGAACAGGGTTACGTTGTTTGCCCGAGCGAGAAGAGATTTCTTCTTCTTTTCACATTTTTGAAGAAGAATCGCAAGAAAAAAGTCATGGTTTTCTTCAGTTCGTGCATGTCCGTAAAATATTATCACGAGCTACTGAACTATATCGATCTTCCCGTCATGAGTATACACGTACGTATCGAGCGAAAATGTAATAAAACGATAGTTTATTTTTCATGATACGGTGACTAATTTATCAACAGGGGAAGCAAAAGCAAACGAAACGTACGACAACGTTCTTTCAATTTTGCAATGCAACTTCCGGTATATTGCTCTGTACCGACGTTGCCGCCAGAGGTCTCGATATTCCCGACGTTGATTGGATCGTTCAATACGATCCTCCCGACGATCCCAAGGAATACATTCATCGTGTTGGACGTACAGCGCGTGGCCAGGGTAGCAGTGGGCATGCGCTTCTCATCCTTCGTCCCGAGGAACTTGGATTTCTTCGATATCTCAAGCAAGCCCGTGTACCCGTAAATGAATTTGATTTCTCCTGGAACAAAATCGCTGATATACAGCTCCAAGTAAGTAACGGTTTTCCGTGATACACTTAAACATATTTTCCATCTCAGTCCCGTGATTCTGGTACGAAACTCGGAACGATATCTTATACACTGTGATTTATCGCAATTTCTGACATCTAACGCGGTAACGCGAGTTGTTCGACCAACTTAATCGTGAGTCATTCCGCTCTAAGAATTGTTCTCACTTGTTGAGAATTTGTAGTACGGTAATTGAAATCTTTATCTTAAACGATACGAGAATTATTCTTTGATGAAACGAGTCTGAAGGCGTGATAGAAAAAACGTGCTAGAAGAAACAAAGTACTGAAGATCATTTCATATGAAATCATACAGGAATCATTCTCGAATTATCCAACTACTCATTTTCAATATTGATAAAATTATGACGAAAATCGACGAGAAAAAAATTAAGGAAAACGACAACTTTCTACCTCGAATCATATTTTCGTCCGCCACCTACATTTTTCGAAAACGTTGACTTTAAAACTCGAAAATATTCCCGGTAAATGTTGTATTGAAAAACTGGTTTGGTAGATAATTCGTCTCTACTATATATATTTTATGGAAAAAATGCATCGATTCGATGGGCTCAATCGAGAACGGAACGTTCGAAAACGTGAGTAAGATCGTTCGCATATAGCGTCCTTGGTCATCTATTCATAACGATCGTTCATTAGCTGACCATAAAATCATACGCCTCATTTATCCCTGTGAGACAACGGAGCAAAAAAAAATTATCGCAACGGATGTTAGGCTCGTACAGTGAGGTGTTCCATTGTTGCATTGTTTTCAGAATGGAATGACATTGCATGGCTTCGACCTGGCCAGCAGATGCACGTGGGTATTGGAAAAAAAGCAAACGAGGAACCTCGACCATCTGTTGGCTCGAGTTAGTTGACCTTATTAGCCGATAGTCTCTAATTGAAACGAAGTTAACTTGCCGGAACGTTAACTGCGCGAGGGTTACAATGGATCGAATCGATTCTTTCATTAGACAATCACCATCGCTCATAAGAGCGTTACAGCCACGTGGGTGAAAAATTGAGCGCAGATAATTGCCTTCTAATGGAATGAGTTCATTGAAGTCGGACAATTTTTTTTCCTTTCCAAATACATTTATTTTTGTTCTCTTTCCGAACAAAAAGGAGCCGGATTAGAAAAGTGATTAGAAATTACTTCCACGTAAGAAATTCTCTTTGGGCGAACGAACGCAATGAAATCTGTATGGACGGAAAGAAATTTTTTGCGATCCAGGTGTGAAAAAGGATAAACCATAAATCACTCGTACGGCGGTAATCGTAGCCGCGAGATGATCGTTTACTTTCTGTGACAATTGACAGTTTGCGTAGTTTTGAAGAATAACAAAACGTATAAACAGTTTTTATTTTCGCAAGGGCTGCGCAAGTTGAGCACGCACTCCCGGTGGCCATTAGATTTTTCTTCTTGATATCGTTCGCTTTTCACTGGCAGAGTTCTCGCTGGCTCGATGTATCTCTATACTCGAGTACGTGGTAATAGCTCGATGCTCGGCTCGGGAAGGTGTTGTAAGGAGACTAAAGCAGAGGGATCGTTTTAACGCCCACATACGTGATTCATGCAAACAATACGTGTCCACCACTCTCTATGCACGCTGCACTCGGTCATACTCGATTTAATTCATCACAGCTTTACGTAGCTCGCTGGGTTGTCGTTATTGCTGAGGAACGGTTTCTCGGTCGTTATGCTAGGCTATGAGCAGCCATGTTTGACAATTACCGATTAACCAATACCATTCTACCATTTTTTTCCCTATAACTCTTTTTCCATTATTCTGACAAAATTCTTCTTTTTCCTTGCATATTTTCAATCCACAGTTTTTCGATTAATATTTGTATATCGGGTACGAAGAATTTTTATTTTTTATCCCAAGATATAAACGAAATCTTGCGATCACGAGCGACAGTCATTATTGAGAGAGGAGCCTGGTTTACACAAAAAGTACATGTTTTTAATTAAGTTTTTCAAAACAATCAATAGTAAACAATACATTTTTAAACTTGTAAAATATTTGATCTTGTGTTTGAACAATAAGAACAAAAATTTGTATCGACTTTATTATAATTTTTTATAACGTTACTTACGACGCCTCGTCGCCAGAGTTGTTCAACTGCATATGTGATAATAAGCCTAATTTTGTTCGAGACGAGAAAAAATAATTGAATTTTTTTAGGAACGAAAATTATTTGTACACTTAATGCATGCAATTGAAACGAAAGAAAGCCAATTGATCTGAAATGATGAAACGACTGATGAGAATCCAGAGATTATCGTCCCCTTAATCGGAGATAGCACAGTGTTTTTTTTTTAACGATCGACCATGGCAATATGCCAATTTATTAATCGCGCCCAGGCGATGCCAATTAAAGCCGAGGGCCTCGAAGATATGTATGCTCCTCGCCTCGTATTGCCACAGTGGTCGACAGAACCGCTTGTCGCGTATCCTTGATTTGCCGACTTTGTATGGAGTCAGCGATTCCCCTTCCTATCGATAATCAGAACGAATATTCGCATATTATATCGTTTGTCAAACATTCCAGCGACGTCTTCAGACGGGCAACGTGCCGAATTGTTGTTTCTTCGGCTATCCCGTGTACTCGGAAACGATTCACATCTCTTCATCCTTCACACAAGAGCCATTATTCAAGAATTAGAATCTCGAAAGTTCGAATTACTAAAGAATCGATCAAGATTTATTTTTATCTCAAATTTCAATCGTTCTATTAAGTGTACAACTTTGCATCCGCCGTTTTTTTTTTTTTTTTTTTTTAATTTCTAGGCTTTATTGTGAAAAAGTGGTTGTACATTTACGATTCAAAGTATTGTCCATCGCTGGCCACTACTTTCTCCTATCTTTTGGGCAGCATACAAATCCCGCGTCGAAAAAACTGGTCATGTTTTGAGGCGATTTACGAATCGAACCAATTTTTGATTTCTTCAAAAGAACGGAAATGCTGGTGAGCCAGGCCGCGTGTCATTAATTGAAACAAGTGATGGTCAGAAGGAGCAACGTCTGTAGAATACGGCGGATGGCGAATTAGGACTTCCCATTTGAGCGTTTCTAAGTATGTTTTGACCTGTTTTGCAACATGTGGTCGAGCGTGTTGTCATGCTGCAAAATCACTTTTGCAGCATGCGTCTATCGTTGTATTGCGGCCATTTGTCTTTCAATGCTCGGCTCAAACGCATCAATTGCTTTCGATACCAATCGCCTGTGATTGTTTCATTATCAGTCGGTTTTAGTAGCTCATAATACACTACGCCGAGCCGACCCAACCAGATACAGAGCATAACCTTGGAGCCGTGAATATTCGGGGCTATCGTAATGAACCCATTTTTCGCTCCCAGTCACAATACGATGCAGAAATCCTAATTTAATTGCTTGTGAATCATTTCCGTGACTTTGAGGCATTTTGAAATGGCTTGTTAAGTCACTCCCAATGATCATACCAATTCTTCTTGCGTTTGACACGAGTCTTGATGAAGCAATGCCTCGAATTCTACATCTTCGAAAACCTTCGCTCTTCCACCGCCATGCTGGTCTTCGACGTCAAAATCACTGTTCTTGAAGCGTTCAAACCACTCTCGGCACGTTCTTTCATTAATAGCGGCCTCACCATAAGTATTTGAGAGCGTTCGATGAGCCTCAAGCGCAGATTTCTTCATATCGAAGCAGAAAATTAAAACCTCCCGCAAATGACGCGAATTTGGCTCGTAAACTAACATTTGGAATCGAGAATAATGGTATGGTGCAGACACAAATCGAATAATATTTCGATGGCGTTATGTTTACAAATGCCTAAGCCTATTTATTTCGGCCACCACTTACCGCTACAGTCGTCTATTGGAAAACGGCAGAAGCAAAGTTGTATACCTAATATTATTTTCATAGACTAAAGCCAAATATCGCGATAAAATTGTCAGTTTTTCAAATACTTTTAACTCTCCATTAGAATTCCATAATAATGTTCCTTTAATTCGAGAAACTACTGTACGAGTACCGTTGATTTGATTGTTCTTTTGAATTTTTTAACTTTTCGATATAATTATAATTTTGTATTTAAACCTCGTACGGAGATTCTCGACGCGACAGCTGTTACGGAGCAGCAACGCACACTGACTTGAAATTACTTCCGCGTAGAGATTTCATCCAACGCGCTTGATACCTCGGTAGAATACAAACTAAGACAGGGCGTGATCTTTTTCGCTTGGCGTATTCGAACCGTCCCCTGCCAGAGTCTCTCGATGCTTCTCCACGTACGACAATTTAATTTTCAAGAATGACAAAGAAATCAATAATCCTCGATGATCCAGCTAATTTAATTCGATACGAAGAAACAAATATACTCGCATGTTCCCCTTCGCCTTCTCGATCGAGTATATCGAATATTAAAACGTAAAAAAAAAACAATATTTTGTAACACTATCTTTTTCTTCTTTTTCAGCTGGAAAAATTGATCTCGAAAAACTATTTCTTAAACATGTCGGCCAAGGAAGCTTTCAAGGCATACGTCAGGGCTTACGACTCTCATCATCTCAAGCAGATCTTCGATGTCGAGACTCTGGATCTCGTCCAAGTTGGCAAATCGTTCGGATTCACCGTACCGCCTGCGGTCGATCTGAGTATCCTTTTTTTTATCGTCGTTTGTGTATCGTATAATCACGAAAACACGATGGCAATACGGCAAGCGCGTACATTCGTGAATCATAGAGACGTGAACGAAACACCCACGCACTACGATTTCTAAACTGTACGAGGAAATTAACTTTTTTTATTATTTATTTCTTTAAATTCCTATTACGTTTCTTTTTCCGATTCGAAAGACTCATTGAGCGATTGCTCAAGTCGTTATCGTGCAACCTTTCCTTTTATTAAAGAGCGTGGGCTGTCACTGCTGAATTTGGCCAGGTCTCCGGACCGCGAGACGTTTTTGTATAAAGCCGGATATGTATTTTCTCTTTTTTGTTGTATCCTTTTTTTTTCTTTCGTTTCACTGTCACGTCTCTTTCTCTCTCACTTCTTCTTCCTTAACGAGATTATCACGACGCAGAAGTAGGAGTTAGCAAGGATTCACGACCGCGCAAGAGGCTCGGTGGAGGTGGTTACGGATATTTCAAGAACATGAACAATTCAGGAGGTGGAAAGCAGATCGAGCGTAGCAAAACCTTCCGACAGGTGGGCAAACGATCCAAGGACTCTCGACAATTCGCCAGATAATGAATAACCAAATCGAAGTCTTATGATCGTCTCGCGGAGAATGAGTTCCGGTAATAATCCGAGCTGATCCAACGGTCCATTGGGATGGTGTAACGCTGCATTTTTTTTATTGTAAGCTATAACTGTACATTCGAATGTGTATTGGAGACATAATAGTACGTTGACGACGTTTAAATATGTCCATGTTTCTTTTTCTCCGTATATTTTTAGCGACTTCCGATTTCTCAATATAATTCACCTCCTATTTCCCAATTTCCGTAGGGCATTTACATCGTCGACGAATTTCAAAACCCATTTAAAAGTGTTATTGAACAAAATTAAATTTACGACTTTGTCCTTCGCCGGGAGGAACTTTAATGATGTTTCTCTAATTTTAGAACTATGTCGAATTTTCTTCGATTCTTGAAATAGTAAGATTTCCTTTACGCTTTAGAAATTTACAGTTTGTTCGTCGATAAAGTTACAAAAGAGTGATAAAAAGCTGCGATTATTGTCCACGAATCCGAAATCTGATGGACGAGAATAGAAAATTGCTCGGCGTGTTTACCAACGCCAAGGAATATACGTCGATGCATTCTCCTCGCGCGGTCATCGCGAGAGCGCCTACACGCCTCCCGGAGGCGAACATTGAGATGCCGATCTTATACGCATTTCGAAGTAATGCGGCCGCCGTCTGTGATTTTTGTAGAGCCCCCTATGCCCCGTCGAAGCGGAATAGAATGTCGCCGTGAGGTGGAGGGGACAAAATAGGTATATAATAATTTATAATGTTTGTCGCCGCAACCCACGTTATCCAGTATCGTGGAGCCATTTATGGCCCGTGACGTGGCATCGGCGACTTTACTTTACATCGACCGATGTACGCGCGTGTAGGCGCTTCGGTTATAATGATCTCTTTCTCTCTCTCTCTCTAAACCATAGAACATAAAAGCACGTGGGATATGTTTCAACGTGTCGCGCGTGTTCTACGAGGATCGAGAAAATATCATATCGACGCTTCGCTCAGATTCAGAGATTACACGTTCCCCTGAGTATCACCAAAGCGATGCAGCGAGGGTTTTCTTCATTGCTACTGTTGATGGTATCTTCGAACTGCTGGATGCTAGAAAGGGAAACGCGTTTCACGATTCATTTCCGATTTTGTAAATTTAAGCGTTTTCGTTAAATTCGTGGAAATTGTGATATATCGTATTTAAATCATTTTTCAAACTTGCCGGATCATGTACGGTCAGAAATATCCCGTATAACAATAATTATCGCGATCTTGTTTTCGATATTTCAGAATCGATGGGTTTTGAAGGACGAAAATTGTAATTTCAGTATTTCGAACTCTGCACCGACAAACTTTGGAGATTTTGCAAAAGATAACCCCGCATTCTTTTTCAGCATGACATTGACGATTCATCAGCTTCTCAGAACCAGTTTCAGCAGCTCTTCAGAACCCACTTTAGACAACATTAAAGTTTGACCCCGTCTCATATGTACTTTTTGGTCCGAAGAAAGTACTTTTGAAAGAATGATTTCTAAAGGGTATATTTTCATCGAAAATTTTCCATAAAAGACAAATATTATAGTCATTTTTTTGCATATAGCAAGTAATAGGTCAACAGTTGAAAAAACGTGATACCAATTTAATAGTTTTCTTAATTTATGTTAAGTTCATTCTATTCTTATAATGTCCATTAAGTTGCGACTACTAATGGAATGATTATGATATTCGTGATATACGAGAAATTTCTAATGAAAATATACGCTGATAAAGTAATTTTAACGAACAAAAAAGATTTTCACCCTCCAAAGACCCTTCGTATTTTCAGCATTTTTGTCCTTCGAGGACAAGTTTATTTTTATCACCTGACCAACTTCCCAGAGTCCTTATGAAATTGTACATTTTTCGTACATTTCGAATATAATATTCTTGTACCCAATTGTTTTAGTACTAAATTCATCAAAAGTCATAAAAACGTGAGCGTTTTTACCGAGATTTCTCTTGGTATTTTCGGCTGGATGTAAATATTGATCCGTCTATATTGAAAGTTAATATTATAAAAAGAAAAAAAACAAATTTAATTCTATCAATAAAAACAATAACACCCGGCTGACCGGGACTGCGCGCGCAACCGCACGCCCGAGCATCGACGGGAAAAGCCGGAATTAGTCGATCCGCGATTTGAATTTTTTTGCGGTATAATTCACGCACCGTGCAACGGACGGAGTGAACCCGATGTGCTCACATGACAATTAAGTAATTATAATAACGAGTATGTGCCCTTAGTAAGGTAGATTTAAATTTTATCGCGTGTATGAGAACCGCGTGGAAGGGATAGGTTAGATTATTGGTGAGCGCGGTAGCGGGAATCCGAAAGATTATCGATTTTCTTACCACACCTAGTTCTTCTTCGTGGTGTGAGGAAAAGGTCGTCGATGTAACCCGTCGCAACGTACGATCTCGTGGCAAGCTCGAGACCTCCGGTAAATTACTATATAGTATAGTGCATTCGTCGAATGCTTCTCGAGGTCAGTCGTGCGTCGGTCCATCCCGATTTTTCTCCGTCCCCTTGTTTACATCGCAAACTAGGTTAGCGGAGCATACAAAAATTGAAGGCGGACATAGCGTTAAAATTCTGCATGTTCTCGTGCTAAAATTTCCGTGCGACGCGCAAAACTCGCCAAAATACGAGTCACCCATTAACTTCGTACATGACAAATATATACACATATATATATAGGAGTATTTATACGTAAGATCATATTTCAATGCGGATGAATTATAGCTTGTAAATATTTCTTCACCCCTTAAAATGAATTGTCCGAGTACTCGGCATACATTTAATTGTAACATATAGAGATGTTGGGGATGCGCAGAGGCCGTGGCAACCGCGACCCGCGCACACGCAGCACGCGGCCGTGACTTTAAACACCGGAGATACGTGCTCATGCGCACAAGTCAAAAATCGGTTAGTTGCGCACGTTACTATGGCAGGCAACTCATGGTAACGCATAGCGACAAGTGTCGTGCATTCAAAATGTGGTGGAGACACTTGTTCGCTTCGCAGTGCATACGCGAAAGTCGTAAATGACGCGTCTCTCATATAGTTAATCCCCGATAAAATACGAATGCGCCAAAAGTTCGGGTCGTACGATGAAGATTGTTCATTGTAAAAATACTGTCGGAAAGTCCCGCGTCACTCGTCGTCCGATCTTCGGACGAGCCGCAAACTGTTCGAAGTATGAGTAAGTACGAAATATTAATGTCGCACGAGAAATATATAAGTATACGGAGCATGGAATTCAATCGCGAATAAATTACCTATAATAAATAACCTATAAAATGAACAAAACATATAAATACGAACCTAACCTAAAACACACACACATACATATATTGCCCTGGTTCACCCGGCCACGACTTCTTTTCGATTTTTCATAGATTTTAAAACATCTTATGTACATTTTCCATTCAAGTATCGTATATATATTTATTCGTATGGATACCGACATGTATATAAATAACAAATAAATATACTTTATCGTTAATATAATATATATATATTACCGTCTACGATAAAGTATCGTAGCTTGTTGATTGTTAATATATATACATAACGAGAGAGAGAGAGAGAGAGAGAGAGAGAGAGAGAGAGAGAAAGAGTGTGTGTCTATCAGCACGCTCATGCGCAGTGGTGTGGTGGGGGAACCGGCCCGAGTAGCCCATTGTTATCTGTTCATTCACGCGTGCTAATAGTTCAAGGCTAGGCGCGTTCGTGTACGAAATAGTGAATTTGCTTCGGCTAGACTCCAGACATCTCAAATATTTAATAATTTCCCACGTTATAACATAACTCGTATTCGCAATCCATGAATTAAATTAGGTTAGTCGAGTTTTCAAATTCAAATATATTCAGCGAAATATATTCAGGAGTGTGACGAAATACGTCGGATCTTCGACGAGTGAGAACGAGTTGTACGCGATTGACAATGAATATGGAATTGAATAGTGAGTCGACGAGCCAACCTCAACCAAGCTGAGCGACTCCGGGGGAATCTAAATCATCGAGAATAGACAAGAACCTCGAAATGGTCTCGTATTTAAAATTTTTCCAACTTCCGTGCCAGTTCGGACATCATCGTAATTTCGTCTACTCGAAAGGGAGGAGAACAGATCCTCCGGACGTTGAACGAAAACGAGGTCGTACGAGTGCGAAATGGTAAACGTCCGTTAGGTTCCAGCCCCGTATCAATAGGGTGGATTCCTAGTTTAAAAAAATCTTCGGGTAAAGTCGCCGCGGTTTGACGAGAAAGAAGTTACAGCCTCTTGAAACCCATCGAAATCGTGATATTTCGTCTTTCGATGAATTTCAATGATTGCTCAAACTCGCAGGACTATGGGCGACTTTGGAAGTTATTTTTCGACCGAAAAATCGTCTTTTTGGAACGTTTACCGTGAGCACAAAGATTTAGATATTTCGATGAGCCCGACGGCATTTTTGATATCTTGCAGCATGCTTTGAAAAGTTTATTAACTCGTTTTGCGTCGGACGAGCGAGTACCGAGATACAGTCCTTCGGAATGTTGATTTTTTCGGGTTTTCGCGAAGCCCATCGAAGTAACGATATATGTTGTATTCCATGTGAATTTAAATCATCTCCCAAGTTCCAAGGATCGTGGTCGATGGGAGATTTCCTGCACAACAAGACAATTATCGTTCCAATGTAAAATTTTGAGTTTTTCAGCCTTATTATTCATTTTTTGTAAAGGAAAATTTGTAAAAAATTAAATTTGATGTCCCGCAAAAACACGTCTTAAGAATACACTTTCATCGAAATTGTCCCACAGAACACGTCGGGAAATATCATAGTGTGTTTTGTTTAGAACGCTACAATGTATAGGTCAAAAGACGCAAAAACATAAAATTTTACAGTTTTTTTTCGAATTTCGGGGAAGGGAGACCAAGATGGAAGAGCTAACTTTATGACAAAAAATAGAACAACAAATTATGAATGTTTTATTTTCATCAGTCTTTGAAAAGTAGTTAAAAAGTTATGTTATGATGTAACTGTTAATAATTAATTTTAAGTAGGAACATTGTAATAACGCATGAAGCATAAGAACCTACCTATGATAAATTTTCATACGGAAAGCTCATTCGGGCAAGATGGAATGTATCGTAAAACCTTACATTTTACAATTACAACACAAAAAACAATCATTTTCTGTATCGGTACACAGCTCATGTGCCCAACGACAACACATTGGGCACTGTACCCAGTCCTCCGCGAGGGGCCCCGCGTATTCTTCGCCGCATAATAGTCTGAACTGTTTCTTCAGTCCGAGATCCTCTGTTACTCTTTCTTTTATACTTGAACGCCATCTAGAAAGAAAATATGGGTAACTAGTGGGAGAATTTGAAAAAAGAATCAAAATAATTATGCGCAGGCACGGTGAAAACTGTTCATCTTGCCCTAAAATGCAATTTTCCAACTTGCCCATACCCGTCACCAATAATAATATCAACTTTTCTACTAACGTTTGAATATTTTTTTGGGTTTACCTATCAATTCCTACAATCTATTCCTAGGAGGCATTTACTCTAAAAAAAGAAATGGCAATATTACTTACCTTGTACAAACAATAACACCACAAAAAACCAGAGTTTTCAAAAGAATCTGACGCAGAACAAATAAAACACAAGTATACTTCTTTCGTTCTTAAGGTGGACCTGTGTGCGCGTGTCGACAGGAGTGTCATTTCTTTCAGTTCGGGTTTATAGGTAATTTCCATCTTGCACTCGCTTCCCTTACGCCTATCAATCGTTAACTGTAAATATCGAAGCCCTTATCGAGAAAAAAATACTTTGGCCCTTTCGAGGTTTCAGTTCGCCTTCCTCCTTCGTAACGAAAACCACGATTTTCAAACCTCCGCCAAGTTTATGACAATTGAGATATCCAACTGATCCGAACGCCCTTCTCTCGATCGTCGCGGTCTCTTTATAAAAAAATTGTCGGCCAAAAAAACCGACGCGAAGATCGAGAACGCTATTTTACCTCTCCTTTTCTCGTTTACTCGGGCACACATGGCCAAGCACTTGGTTCGGTGATAAACGTGCGATGGTTTAAAACGCGCGCGAGAACGACACAAGTGTACACTACCCACGCATAATTTAGCTTTCTCCCACTTCGGTGTTGCGTTGCTTTAAAAGGTAAAATCTCGTAGTGAATTCAACGACGACGACGATGACGCCGACTGTTCGTTCAAGATATTCTCTTTCGGTTCTATGACGCAGCCACAGTTCGTTCAATCGGTACGACCAAACCTGGACGACCGTTTCTCTTTTCTTTTTCCGTTCTCTTTAACGTTGTTCTAAACACAGTGACAAATTTATATCCCCAGTTACGTTTATATTAGATTATCGGACGAAAACACACGGTTTTCGGCAATCTCTCACATTTCTAGAAGACAATTTTCAGTGTAGATACCAAGTCCCGAAGTCCTGAGATATGAAATACGTGAAATCTCGTACACTTTTTCTATCGAACATGTTTTTTTTTACATTTTCGTAAGAATACATCTGTTTCCTATGATCATCGTAACTTTGCTTCCCGATACGGATGCGAGCTCTACCCTGTACCCTTTTGGATCCCTCAGGCTTTATAATCCCGTTTTTTTTACGCGAATACGTCCCCACGATCGGCATTAAATGGTATCCCACCAATGCGAACAGCACCAAACATGTCCAATTTCGTATGATTAATACGTTAAACGCCGTGTCAGTCACTCTTGACCGGACGATATACAATTTATAAAATTATATTCTTCTATTAAGGGATCACATATTGCTGAATTTTCTAAAAAAAACCCGTTCTATTTTGTTTGTTTACAAATTTTCATTGTTTATACTTTTACGAATTTTTCACAAAAAAATGGTTGTTTTTAATTCCACTCCGTTACAAAGTTATAGCAATAAATGTGAACGGACATCGGGTTCGGAGGGCTACCTCGCTAACTGCCGCGCTCCTCTCGACAGCTACGTTTCGTATTTCTTTTGTTCGCAAAACCTGGGTTTCTTAAAAACCAAGGTCGTTTATAGGACGTTTATAGAAACTAGAATTGACAAGAGATTGCAGAAAACCATAAAAAACACGAAAATACAAGAGGAAGAAGATGTAGGGTAGACTGGGTACAGTTGTAACAGGGTATGGTTGAAACAAAGTGAATATCTCTCGAATTATGGAAAATACGGCGAGGAGGTTCAGGGGAAAGAGAAGCAGTTTACGTGCCCGTACGTGTTCGTTAGTGTGGCCCCGGTGGTTGTATTTCCGATCGAAGATTTTTTCTAACTACGCAGCTAATATTAAAAATAGAATCATAAGTATTTTTCTGCTTGAAGATTAGACTTTAGAGAATATGGTATTGTAATTTGTTTTTGTGTGAGACAGTTGGCCTCGTCACTGTAATTTTGTATTTATAAAGGAGGGTGGGTACAATTTTTGTGGATACAGTTGTAACATTACTAATTCTTTCATTTCACTTTGCAGATGCCGAGAATACGCATAAGAAAGGCAACACAAGGACAGCATGGCATATCACAATACAAATACGCGTACGCATACGCATACGCATGCACTTTATTTATCATTTGTTTTTTTCGTAAAGATGGTTTAAGATTTTATTGGCACTGTTGATTTTACCACATCATTAAGTTTTTTGAGAACAGCATCTGCTCAGTTTTTGTTGATTTTGTTTTAATTATAGTTATTTTGGAATTAAAATAAAACATTGATAATACCTATATTGAACAATAATTGTTTTAGATATGTGATATAAAAACGCCATTTCTCACTTGTATAATTATAAGAATTGTGCCTTATTAGTGTTAGACACTGTAATTGACTATTTTCTGTGATTTTATTGTAATAAATCTAATTAAAACGGACGAATAGTGCCTCATTTCCATGTGTTACAACTAACCCCAACCAGTGTTACAAGTGACCCTGATATGGGAGTAAGTTGGAACGAACGGAGAATATTTTTCACAATGCTCCTGTAGGCTAATTATTGCATTAGGCGCGCAAATGTGATGACCAATGGGAAGATTGATAAGCACTCTTTCTCTTCACATCCTTAATGTAGAGCTCGCTTCTATCATTACGATTTTATAAGCAATCAAAGCAAAATTGTTACAACTGTAGCCAGTCTACCCTACAGTACGCAGGTGGAATGGGAGACGGAAGTTCACGTTGTACCTACCAGAAACTTTAAACGGGTTTTTTTTCGAAACTATGTTTTTGGACATGGTCTGCACGATAACTCAGTCAATTTTTAACATTTCCTAATTTTTTTTTATAATCTTTATAACTATTTTCTCTATAGTCTGTCGAGAGGATATTTTAATTTCTTGGTTGGACTATTTTTTATAAATTATTAAACACTAATTTTTTTCTTTTTAAATTACATACTAAAGTTTGAAGTACTGTCATTTTTTTATTTTTGATCAATTAAAAAATTTCTCTGGTCAGACTATAACTAGTATATTTATTTATTAGATTTTGCTTTAGTTTTGCAAATTGGATAATTTTTGATGAAGTTATGATTCCGACCAGGAGGCATCGCGGTGTTCATCGGTCGTTCATTTCTACCCGTAAAAAAAGATGTTAATATTAAAAAAAACCATTTTTTTTCTTAGAGTTGAAAAGTCAATACAAAATTTGAATTCAATAATTAAATTTTGTTTCGGCACATGACATTTATAATAATGTTTCATATTTACTTGGTTTTCAGCACGCCCAGGGGTATGTCAGCCCTTAATAAATTGTCCACAATTCATGGAAATCATAAAAGAATGTACCTAAATATTACTTATTACCAAAAAGAAAATTGTAGCCAAAATTATTTAAACTGCACTGGAACACGAACCACACCCAATTGGCTCGAGAGCAAGTGATTTATGAAAGAATACAGAGTACAGATTGCAATAAATACATACAAGACATACATACAACATATCTGAAATTATACGTGCAATTTTATTCCAACCTTACACAGCTCTCCAACCGTCGGCGTATCGGTGAAATCGGATAGCGCGGGCGAAACGGAAATGAAGACGAAACAGACTTGGCGTTTCACATTCAAAAACTCGGAGGCGAATGACTGCAGTGGTGGTAGCGTATGTCATAAAAAGACAGTAAGTTTTAAGATATTGCCCGCGACATCTTTCTCTCCACTTGTTGCGGATGGGCTTAAGGCAAGACAATACTGGGACGGAGAGAAAAATAAGCTTTTTTTCAAGAATTTGTTTTATTCACTGCATTGGTTCTTTGGGCTCAATTAAGGATAAATTGTTCCACACACATTAAAGTAGATTCAAGTAAATTTTTATTGAAAAAAAAGTAATAGTTGAAGTACAATCAATTTTTCTTGAAATCATGTCTTTCGAACTGGTGCGGGCGATAATTCGAGCAATAATAGTCAGATTTGTCAAATCAATCGTTTGTAATCGTTTGTAATTATAATAGCTATCGTTGAGCGTAACCGTTCTTGATTTTGTTTATTTTTCGAAATATGGCCATGTTTCGAAATAAAAAGTCTTACTTTCACTTAAAATATTTTCATTCAAGTTGCTTTAAGGTCCCACACCGGGTGTATTTTTCTTAATTATTTTCAAGCAAACGACGAATGGATTTTTTTGTTATTAATACTCATGGTCAATATATACATATCGAATACTGTATACAAATTTTTGTACTCGAATCTAAAGTAAAGTTTGCGGTGTACGCCGCTTCTAAAAGGACACTCTGATGAAATTGCTGCTCGGCGGTTGACAGCGATTAAGCCATACGATTCATCTGAAAAATAAAATAAAAATATATTTAAATAATATACCTGAAAAAATGGCAGGCCAGCGAATTTCATTCCCGATTTTCATGGAAAATTTTCATCAATCATAAAAAAAAAAAAAAAGACGGGGGTAAGAAAATTGGTGAGAACATTCTTAACAAATGTATCTTTCAGAAGACAAAAAAATATGGGAAAAAAATTGTTTACCGTGGTATGGGGCCTTAAGAAATAGTAATTCAACAAAAACGGCTACGATCAACGACAGCTAGGTATTACAAATACAAAAAAATCGTGCATAAATGTTATATATCCGTCTATTATTGCTCGAGTCATTGTCCGCACCAGTTCGAAAAACGTGGTTTCGAAAGAAATCTATCGTACCTACTCCACCTATTGTTTTTTTTTCAATAAAAATTATTCGACTTTAATGTATGTGGAATACCATATCTTTAATTAAGCCCAAAATGTATTAAGTGAATTTAAAGAATTTATGAAAAAAAGTTTATTTTTCTGAACGTCACAGTGTTGTCCTACCTTAAAATCACGCTTCGAAACGTCGTCTCAATCTCCGTCGAATATTTATAAACCTCCTTTGTATCTCGCGCTAGCAGTCAGATAAGTTGTCGATGATACGGTTTTCTCTGTATAAATTACATTATTTTGTTGTTTCGTTAGCCTAAAGAGAGACGTATTCACGAGAAACCGTTTATTCTTCTTCAGATCTTAGAAGGCAGATCGTCGAGTTTTTTTTGAAAACATCGCAAAATTGTATGAATTTATATTGAAAATTAATTTTTTCAAACCGCTATTGTTCGATAGTTCGATTAAAAATACCTAATACTACGTCATCAACCATTGTGAATTTTCGTATACTTCAAAATCTTAACGATAATATAAAGATCTTCTTACAAACTCGTATCGCAGGAAACTCAAAGTCTTCACCTTGCGCTCGTTTGAATTATATGCTTACTTATCTATATATCTATACAGTGAATTAAAAGCGCTTGATTAGGTAGATAGCCAAGATTGCGTTGATGTCGCGTTGTGGCGGCGTTGATGTAGGTAGAATTATGAATTATACATCTCAAGAATCGTCGTGACAATTGTCGAGACGAAGGAGTCTCCAGCATGGAAGGCGCGATCGCTAAATACGCGCGTTGGTGTTTAACGCACGTTGCACTAGATTAGTAGAAAATCACGTGGGCGACTGTGAGAATAATTTCAACGTTCGTACGAGAAAAATCTGGAAAAGAAACAAATTCGTCAAGACAACGACGTGAGTACTTACCATCGAGAGGTTGCGGAAAACCGACAAGTTTAATCTTCTATGCATTTTTTTCTTTTTTTTTTTTAACAATTCGAAATAATTCTCATAGACAAAGTGGCAAGGTTAACAAAAAAAAGGAAATTGGCTGGATCGCTAGCGAACGCCTACGTACGTCGCATCACGATATTGTGAAATTGTAAACGTTAAAATTTGCAATGTACGTACGAAAATGTTTATAAGACGAGGATTGCAACAGCTGCGAGAGTGTAATAATATTTTCCGTGGTTAGTCATCATCGTCTGTGCAACGAAAACTGAAAATAATAGCAGAAAGTGGAGCTCGGGCACGCTCGTGTATGTACGTGTGTTTATATATATATACATATGTGGGTGTCCTATATAACGAGAGAGCGACCCGCGAGTCCTTAATACAATCTCCTCTCTCTCTCTCTCTCTCTCTCTCTATCTCTCTCTCTCTCTCTCACTCTCTCTGTCTCTCTTCGTCTCCGGTTCTCGCTCAGTCAGTGGTCCGCCCTCGCTTTAAATAACTCTTCTTGTTTTTGAGGTAAGGCATGGCTCGTACCTATGTATATTTTCATCGGAGAAACCTGAAACTCTCGAACGCCGCTACGACAGAGAAGAATCTTTAACTTCCCTCATCGTACGGAAAACGAGAGGAAACGTTAACGACGAATTAAAAGCATCTCGGAGTGGAGAAACGAAATTCGTAACTCTGCTTATGCGCGAGGTGCCATCGTCTCTATGCGCCATTTCGGGACGTTTTAACGAGCGCGAGTTAAAATCGCACGATTTTGCACGCAAGCTCCTGGAAACGAGAGCTTTGTAACAGTCGCCGTACGGGGGCGTGCAAGATTGAACGTTTTTCACGTAATGTCTC
>OX637868.1:11291456-11303864 GCA_951802705.1 Netelia virgata
GCACGCCGCGACCGACTATACGTACATTTACGAGTAGGTAGCCAGCCGCGAACACGAGCGAAGGAGAAAGTGCGCATGCAGAACTGACAATTATATATATTTCATTCGCCAGGTTACACTCCGCATTTTATTTATACGCGTGTGTATCTCCGACTGCGCGAGAGATCTCGGCTCGTAAACCCCTTCTCTGTGTACGCATTCGCGCATTGCGCGCGACTTAAAATATTCCAAGGATCGAAAAATTCGAATCCGAGTCGTTTATATTTCATTTTTTATACATTTTACATCACTCTCGAATATCCCCAGTAATTTTGCACAAGAGAGAGAGAGAGAGAGAGAGAGAGAGAGATTCTTTCGATATCTCGTTTCTGGCCAACTTTCGTTAAAATTAAGAAGAAAAAAAACATAAGAAAAATAAAAAAACGAGGAAAACATTCAAAGTTGGACCAGGGTTTTTGCCAAACGTTGAGAGTCTCTTCGTTTTACACACGGGTTCTCGAAGGATAATATCATCGTTATTTCACTCTTCCTCCGTCGCTCCTTTCTACGTCCGTGTCCTGAAATCTTCGTCAGTGCGTCCCTTCGCCCTTTCGCGGCTTCGACCAACCGACGACGAGGTCACGTGCTCTCGTTGACGCTTGCTGTTATAAATCGAGTAACTCGTCATTTTCAGGCTTCGCCGTTTCACTCTCCGGGGCTTTTCCTCTCGTCCCTTACAACTCGACTATCGTTTTTCTTTAATACCGATTATCGCGTCAATGACCTCGACCGAATATACTCTGAATTCTTGCATTTTAATTCGAAGTTAGAACTACGAAAATCGACATCGACGATAATCCGTAACGATAAAAATAACGAATTTCGAAATTTTCGTTCGAATATGATCGTTGGAACAAAAAAAAAACGAAATCAGAAAACGGCCGCGCGAGTCCATCTTCATTGTTTTGTTCGTTGACCATTCTTTTTTTATATTTTTTTTGTACTCTTTTTTCAAACGGTAGCTCAAACTCGTTCAAGGATTTTTATTTAGGTATATTTATATTATGGTACAGGTTGAGAATTGGCGCTCTCACAGAGATCACCTCGGCATCGCCGCTCGAAGACCCGACGACGGGTTTTCCTCGGTGACCCAGTGGCGCGAATAGAACTCGTCGTCGGGCACTCGCCACGTACTAGAACAGTACAGTAATGGTCGCATACATACGTACATATATATATATATGTATCATGCATTCGCGCATAACCAACGATTTATCGTTTTATATCTATATCCGTAAATAAATGCCGCTCTGTATACGAAAAGGTCGGAGTAGATCGAACTATAAAGGCTCGTCTATGGGTAGGTAAGAGTGATATGTGAAAATTGGCTCGAATTCATTTGCACAAACACATTGTCGCATTCGCGTGTTCAAGTAATTTGTACAAATTGGGTATAATTTTTTTACTTCTTTCTTCCCGTCGTTCGTTCATTTTACAAGCGGTCTTTCAACTTTCTACGAACAAGGAAATAATTTGTAAACTTTGCTAAATTCACTCGAAAGTTCATCTTGTTTAAGCATTTTTTACCATATTTTTTCCCGTTTATAAAGAAATAAATAGGATTGCACAAACTTGATAAAAAATAGGACCAGAACTGGTACACTTTAGTGTTAACGTTTAAGTACATTGATATCACTGAAGATGCGCAGGCGAATCCGTATGCGCAAATAGTTGGAGACTGCAACGCTCTCGCTCGAAATGCACGTTTTTGGCTTGCACGAGCAAACAAATTTTTTACAAACGCAACGTTTCGCTGGTACAATGAGGACTGCACGAATCATCAGTTTGCGAACATTACTGGAACGCCTAGACGGGCCTTAACGTTGATAAACGGCTACATAGGTCCATGCACTTTTCCTCGAGTGTCTTTCTCGAAGCTCGTTCACGCAATCGGACGACGCATCGTTTCGAGCGGCGATTAATTCGGCTTCTCGTTTCGAAGCGCGCTCTCTCTCTCTCTCTCTCTCTCTCTCTCTCTCTCTCTCTCTCTCTCTCTCTCTCTCTCTCTCTCTCTCTCTCTCTCTCTCTCGTTTCCAAAGCGTATCCTGTGGCTTCGAAGAGGCCACGCGCGACCTCCCCGAGGAAACGAGACTCCTATAATCTCGTCTCAGCGGGGTCTGCGAGTAATTTCTCCATCAACGAAACCCACTGTACGCCAGCCATTAATACACGTACTTGTACAAATGTACGTGTATACACAAACACACACAGGCACGTATGCCCTGACGAGAAGGATGGTCAAGTGGCCACTCTTCGAAGTTTAAACTCGCCGCTCTCTGCCATATACCGATATAACAATCGTAATATAACTATATCGATCGAAATAAATATAAAAGTCGTCATTAGCGATTGCAGTCGGTAATTCGTCGCTTACGTGGTGCAAAAATTATCGTCGAGCTCTCGGGCGATCTCCAGCCTCTTCTTGTTCTCCTCGTTACCATCTTTCACGCGTACGTCGCGTGTTTTTCGGCATTTTCTTGACTCAGGTATATTTCTATTACCCGGCATGTTAATTCTTTTTTTTTTTTAATTATTCCACATTGTTCTAGAAAAAGTCTCAAACGGCATTGAAATTTGAATGAAACTTAATTCAACTGTTTAGAATAAATTATCGAAAAAGGGGGATGTTTCGTATAACGATGAAATCCGGAAATGCTCGAAAATTTCCCGTTAAAAGTATGTCGAACGTTCCATGAAAAAATTGCGAATATCGCGTTCTCGTGCAAATTGGTCAAATCGGGTCTAGGCGTCTGCGGTAATGTGCCAATTACCGAAACGTTACGAAATGAGAATAACGAGAGTAGCAGAGAGCGAGAGAGAAAAAAAGAGAGAGAAAGACCCTCTCTGTCCATCCCTCGTGTTGTCAAAGATACCTCGACATAGGCGGAGGAGAACCGAGTGCAAAAGCAACGTCGCAACGCAGGAGTCGGTCCTCGACCCCTTTCACCCCCTAACCCGTTGCCCACTCTCTCTCTCTCTCTCTCTCTCTCTCTCTCTCTCTCTCACTCACTCACTCACTAACTCACTCACTCACTCACTCACTCATTACGCGTTCCGTAGCTCATTCGTTCGCCCTCTCTCCGGCCTTGCGCGAGCGGCTCCGTCGTCGTTTCTCCGCACCGCGCTTCGTCGGCCAGCGCGGCCGCATTCCTTCCTCCTCAACAGTTTAGAGAGAGATACCCGCCGAGCTTCGAGTGTATATGTGTTCGTTCGAACTCCCGCCACAACGATGACGACGACTCCGACGACTCCGACGACTCCAACGACGGCGACGACGACTTCGACGACGACGACGACGACGACGACGACGACGACGACGACGACGACGACGATAACAACGAGGACGACCGGCTCTCGCGTGCTCGTGCTTACTTCGCTCTCTTTCTTTCTCTCACTCGACGACTATACGCTTTACCACTGTCTTACCCCCTCCTCCTCCTCCTCTTTCTCCTCGTTCTCCTCCTCCTCTTCCTCCTCCTCCTCCCTGATCCTCCCCACTCTGCACACTCCCCGACACGTCGTTGCTCCGCACAACGTCCTCGTGTATCGTTTCAGCACTCCCCCGACGCTCCGAAATTCTCTCACAGACGCGGCAAACCCAACAAAAGTAATCCAACTCCGCATTATCCAAACTTGGTTTTCGCAATATGCACCATGTACTTTTTTTTTCTTTTTTTTTCTCCCGGTATTTCTCGACTCCGTTACCTACACCGTTATTTTCGGCGTGTGGGGAGAGAGCGAGAGAGAGAGAGAGAGAGCGAACGGAAGAGCTGACTTTCGAGAAAAGCCAGGAATTTTATTTTATTTAACATATTAAAACTTTGATTTGGGGTTAGAAAGATGAAAATCGATTTAAGAAAAATCCGCATTTAAAATTAAGTAGGATTTTCTTTTAACATTAAGAAAAAAAATGTTTTCATCATTTCCGCTAGAGGGAAACGATAATTCTTGGAAATAATAGTTAGTAACGCCTTATTTTCACAAACCTACGTATAGTTTTTCTCCGAGAATGTTGCTCGTTCAAACTTTTCCGAGAATGGGGCGGGTAACAAACGCCTTACTCGGCACGCACGATTTAACGCACACGACGGAAAGTAATATAACGTGGACGGATAAAATTTGCAACATTTTAATTTCATATCACGGGCGTACAATGGCAACTCACAATTCTTTTACGGATGATAATGAGATACTCGACGATACAGGATTGAAAGACAAGTCATATATACACATATGCCCGCTTTGCGTGTGGGCGGTACAACGACACCATTTTCTACTTATTCCCCTGAATGCGATGTAACATTCTATACGGAGTGCCGGCTCTTATGGGTAGAGCCCAAGGAGGGAGAGAGAGAGAGAGAGAGAGAGAGAGAGAGAGAGAGAGAGAGAATGAGAGACGCCGCGATTTTCCCGCGAGAACACGAGAGAGCTCGCCAGATCTCGGCGAGAAATTAGTATTAACCGCGCTGAAAACGTTCGGCACTCGCGACTTCGTACGTATTGTATATACATATTTATAGTTACAACGTTGTTTTTTTTAACCGTAACGGGTGCGGCTCGACTCTCGAAGCAATTCGCAAAAGTCAGTCGCGAATGAATTTCGCGCGCGATATTTTTTTAACGTTTGATTACAAAATACAATCTGTGTCACGTTGAAATATTGAAAAGGAAAGAAAGAAAAAAACCGAAAGAAAGAAAAAAACCGAAAATTCGATCGCAAAATGCGAAATATGCGAGGAAAGTAGGCGCGCGTCTGTGTTGGTGAATCCGATCGTGCAAAGCCACCCGGAGTGTACATGTGGGTCTGTATCGTCGCGTGTACACGGAGGAGAGTCACGACGGGAGTCGCCGTCGCGGCCGATACCCGGAGTTTGCCCTAAAAGGATATAGCCGAGGAACGCGCTTGCGGTCGCGCGCCAGACGGAGAAAGATTCTCCGTCCTGGTTTTCTCTTCGTCCTCTCTCTCCGTTACACCGAGATCTCCGTGGGTTATATGGCGCGCGACCGGCTAGTAGAGATGATACTCTTCTTCGCCATGGTTCGTCGTCGTCGTCGTCCTTTTTCCCTTCTGCTTCTTCTTCTTCTTCTTCTTCGTTGTAGCTGTGAGAGTTGCTTTCTTGGTAACAATATACATGTGGTAACGTGAATGGATGCTCGCGAGTAGGCGGTGAGCACCGTTGCCTCTCGAGAGGCCCGAATTTCTCTTACTCTCTTTGTCTCTCTTACGACTAACGTTCCTCGTCAACAATTGTTGTCTCTTCTCTCGATTGCAACGTTTCCGTGGCTCTCGACACGTTTGCGACGACGACACGCGAGAATTTTTCTACTTAATCACTTCCTTCAGGATTGTCTCGAGAAATAAAATATAAAAGACGGGACGAAACAACGGCGATTAAAATTTGGACTTTCGTATCGAACGATCGCTTATTATTTTCGTTTAGTTGAAATTTGGAATAAATAAATAATCGTTATGTACGTTGATATCGATTCTTGGAAGAAAGCTCGGGACTTTTGCTATTTAGCTCGTACTAAACGAATATCCGTACTCATTACGCGTAATCGAGATCGCGACTCTTGTATTCCGTTCACGTACTCGGCTGGCACACAACCTTCTTGAACCCGGTCCCGACATAGCCTGAAATTAATATTAACGAGGCTGAATGAATTCTTGCCTCGCTTCTACGCTCGTTTTCTTTTTCTTTTTTTTTTTCTTTCCTTTTGTTATTTTTATTTGTTCTCGCCAACATTTCTTTTTCGTCCTCTTCTTTTGTCTCTTCCCATCGTCCTAACCGCTTCGTGTCTCTGTAGAATTTATAACGCAAGTGCGACGACGAAGGTATTCAAACTCGCGAGTTATTCGTGTAATCTGGCACAAAATCATTTTCACGATTGACGAGTCAATCGTCTCAATTGTAATTTAATGCCCTGTACGGCTTTTCGATGATAAATTTTCCCGGCGCGCACGAGCCACGCGGGCTTGCAGCGATCCTTGTAGTGAACAATTGCGCAATCAATATTATCGATATTTAGATCGGTCTTGGATCGCTGACCTACGAAACGACTCGTTGATCGCCCGTACAGCAATTTATGACTTTTGTATTAACGACTGATAATCCGACTATGCGACTCACCAATTGTAAGTGTTCGGGCTTCGAATTGGACGAATTATCACCGTCGTACTAAAAAAAAATGCGAAAAAACTGAGGTAAATAAATTTTTCAATCGAAACGAAAAAAAAAGTATATATAATAATTCGATAGAAAATGAATTATTTCACTAACGGAAAAATGGATTGATTTCCGAAAAAATAAATTTTTCATTTTTATCGAACTACGCGTGGTATACGAAAACTCGTAGGCAAGTTATTGGCACCGTTAGTAATTGAAATTCATTGTTCGCGACAAAATCGGGCCCGACGACGACGACGACGACGACGACGACAAGGACCGAAAAGAAAAAAAAAACTTATCGGTAAACGCCTCACGCCCCGCGTGACTCCCAAAACGATGCGTTACGCAGAGCTGCATGCCATCTGGCGGTCTCCGACGCAAACGCTATACTCGAGATAGACCGTGCTACGTGTTGAACTTTAAATAAGAAAAATGTAACGGTAGACCTACTCAAGAATTCGTCACCATCGAGCTCGTCGTTCGACTCTGAATTTGCTCTTCGATCTATCTCGCTAGAAAATCTCGTAGGTATAGAAAATTAAATTTTAGCTTTTAAAGGTTACGGTGTGGGAAAAAATGGTGCCTCCCCCTCCCCCATTTCCCGTTAGTTCCAGCCGATCGGTGAAACCCTTTTTCTTTCACGCTACCGCGCATTAGCGTTTATGCACGAATTCCCAAGTCTTGGGGGTAATTTTTGCGGACTCGCCTTTAAAAACAGGTACACACGTATTATTTTCTCTTAGCTCGAGAAAATATCACGTAATTTATTTTTAGCCACATTCTCGACAGGTTTTAACGGCGATTGGGAAGTTTGATGGGTTAATAAATCTTGGAAATAATTAAGATCCGTACAGCACACGCTGGTCCTCGGCGTCATTTCACGGTGTGCTTGATACACGCTCACCCACGCATACGCACAGACGCGCATGCGCGCGCGCGCGCGCTCCCACACTCGCGCGAGCAAACAAGTACATCGGTAGACACAGCTTCTCTCTCCGCTTCTAAATAAGGAAATACCTACGCTCGAGCATTCGTGACTGCACCGGTCGAGCGCGCTCGTGTCCTCGTCCCGTTGCGTCGCTGAAACTTTATATACGTATATATATATATATCTAATCAATCGGTGCTCACGCTTCTACCTACGCGTACAGGATAGTTCTGAGATTTTTTTCCGTCCGTGGCATCTGTGGGCTTCCGTCCTCGTGCTGTGCAATAATCAACCAATACGTTATTATTACAAAACTAAATACGAAAATAAGTCTCCGAGTCAATGACGTTAACGACCGAACGACGACGTAAAACAAATTATCTTACGTATCTTTAAAGAGTTCCCACGTGTTTAGAAATCCGGCTGCTTTTTGCGAAATTCACATGTCCGCAATTTGTTCTTAATGATATAATTATAATGAAATCTAATCACGAGTCTCGAGTATCGTCGACCGACGATCGAAGAGAAGAATTAAATTCAAGATGTTTGTGGATGAATCGGGGCTGGTATGTGGGATTGATTTTGTTTTGTTTCTTTGAACGCGTGATCGAAGTGCGTTTATCGTGAGATTGGGGCGAATACGCGTGTCGATTATGACGAGGACGATGATAAGAAGATTCGCGCTTGGCCCATTCCGTTGTTCCGAAGGGCCTTCTGTCTTCGATCGACGTCGTGATGGGGGCCGATGACCGGGCTGACCCGTTCTTTCGCAACGCGCGAACGTACTGTACACTATCGCGCATATACCTATACCTATACATATCTACCTACAGCACGTACTAGTACAGTATCCGCTGTATAGCAGAGACTGTAACGTGCGTGGCGTGCCGTTTATATATATATTTATAGTAGACGGCGTGTATCCATCGCGCAATGCCCCGTAATATAAACTCGTGCCGAGCAGCAGCAGCCGGAGTCTCGCGAAGCGCGCGCGCGGATTTCTTGATCCTCATCTCTCCGTATATCTACTCTCCATCTCTCTCCATCTCTCTCCATCTCTCTCCATCTCTCTCCATCTCTCTCTCTCTCGTTGAGCGATCTACACCAACCACGCACACGGGCAAAATGCGGGCTCTCTTCGCCGTTGTTCTTCTTCTTGGTTGGAGATGAAAGGAATCTTTTCTCGACGATTCTTTCTCCGCTTTTTCTTGCTTTTTCTTCTTCCTCATCCTCGCGTTTTCGTCCTCATCTTCTATTTTGCATACGGGACGAGCCTCGCGGCTCGATAATCGCGCCACTATCATCGCGTTTAGAATTTCCTTATGGAATTTGTGAGAAAAAAGTTGAAGATACGTTTAAAATTATATGTTGCTTGGTTTTCTTGTTGTAATTATAGGTTTTTTTTCTCCATAATTACTAAGTTTGATAAATGATATTTCATGGGAAAATAATTTCAATCGCATTCACTGGAATTTGGAAAGAAATGTGAAAATTGTGTGTGACTTAATTGTTCGAAAATCGAGCGGTCTGTTGGCGTTTAACGAGATTCTCGAGAAACGGAGACTCGGAAGACTACGACGATCTTTCTGTTTCTACGTTGCTCTTTAGTTCGAACAGCCGCGCCAGCAAAGGGCCTTTCGAGAGGGCCTCCCCCTATTCCAGAGAGTCAAGGGGCCCCGATCCTCGCCCCGACCCACACCACTTCACGTCGCTCCCCCAGACGCAAGAGCGGGACACGCCCAAAAATTCTATCTTCGATGCTCATCTTTTACAGCAGCAACGGCATCGCGGAATAAAGAACCCCGGGGGCAAGGGACTCCCGTTAAGAAAATAAAAATAAAATACATTCGTAAATGTTTCTTCACGATAAAAGACGAAAGAAGAAAATACGCGTTTTTCTCCCTTATCGGCGTTTTCCACTGGCTTTCATTACCTTCAGACTCGTCGATTTTACGTCAATAATTAATTCCACGAGAAATTATTGATTCGATGATTGTACCGATATGTTTTTCTTTTTTTTTTCAATATTTATTTCCTTCGGACTTATTGCTTTTTCGTTCCAATTTCCAAAGTTATAAAATTCGAAATAAATTAATATAATAATGTAACGAAATATTATTTAATTCTTTTTCGTAGTAAAATTTGTTGGTTGTAATTTAGAATTACAAACAATTTTTGCCATTGCGTAGTAAAACAAATATCAATGACAGACGGATACGACTCTCGTTTCATGTTCTCGTGTCACGCGGTCGGAATGCCAAGGAAGCGACTGCTTGAATACTCTTGAAATCGTTTTATAATGGCCGTGAGTCTTGAAGGATTGAGATTCGTTCGCTGACTCGTGGTTTCACGACGAAAAGTACCAACCATATATAGCGCGAGTATAAAAGCCAGCTTATGCTCAACGCGTGGCTCGTGTATAAACACACGAGCACATTGATCTCGTGCACTTGTATACAACTCGGAATAAAATGTAAGCGGATTGAGAGAGAGAGAGAGAGAGAGAGAGAGAGAGAGAGAGAGAGAGAGAGAGAGAGAGAGAGAGAGAGAGAGAGAAACGCACCCACGTGATGAGCTCCGAAAGTGGCAGCGAAGAGCCCTATTCGGTTTCCGATTACTTTACGACCATGAGAAAAGTCTGCTGCTTTCGACCCACAGAGGCATAAAAACATAGAGAAAAAAATATATATTGTTCATCGCATTTCTCACTCGTTGCCGAACGACTATCGCGTGTTATCGACAAAACGACAAAATCCTTCGCGAAGACTTTGGCCTTTTCGCGAGCCCTTTTTCCATTTGAAAAACATAAATCGGAAAGACTTCATTAAAAAATTATAAATTATCTTCGGTCGATCATCGTATTATCAATAATAACATCTTTCTCGTTAAATGTCAAGAGGTCGTTGCGATATCGAAGAAAGTTCGATGGCTTTTATACGCGAGAAGCGGCGCGTCGACCATTTTCCTTCGCGATCGTAACGGTAAACCCAAACGTGAAAGAATCGACGCTTAATAACGGATAGGCATCACCTGTTTTCGTTCAGTTTCCTCGGGCTCGCTGTGTCTGGCTCTTTTATTATACGCACAGGGAGCGAGAAGGAGAGAGTCTGTGAACGAAGTCGATGATATTCCTATTTTTATTGCCGGTACGAGCGTTATTTATTAACTGTAAAAATAACACATTGCCATATTTCCGTGTGACTCACGAACGTCCGTGTTTTTTGCCGTTTTTTTTCCCTTCGAAAGCACTTCGTGACCTCTTGCACATATCCGTCGATCGATTATCGTTAAATTCGTATGAAAAAAGTCGTTTCTCCCGGTGATTAAAAAAGGAAAAATTACTCTACACAGGAAGTGAAGAAAAAAAACAATAAATTCAATCTGACCCAAATGTGTTTTTGTTTCGCTCGAGGCAATCGGGAGCCAATGGCTTGATGCATGTAATAACATAATGGCACGCGTCCAAGAGAGAGCGAGAGAAAGAAAGAGAGAGAGAGAGAGAGAAAAAGAGGAGAGTCGGATAATCAACGGGAGATCATAAGATTATAGCGTCGATATGTTTGTATACCGCAAACATCAAGTAGCTGATGTAAGTAGACTGTGTCTATAGATAGAGACGAGAGAGCGATAATACACGCCCAAAGTTAGCTGACGGAATTCATCTTGGCAAACTCGGAAATCAGTGTACACATATTACATTTATTCGTAGATAAAGTTCGACACTGTATATACTCTCTCTCTCTCTCTCTCTCTCTCTCTCTCTCTCTCTCTCTCTCTCTCTCTCTCTCTCTCTCTTCTTTCTGTCACGAGCATCCGCGACTAATCCTAACGATATATCGTCGATACCGATCAGAAATCGTATGATTTACCGCGGGAATACAAACGTACTTACACATTGAAATTATTATTCTTGTGCCGAAAATATGATTCTCGAATTGTATGGCATACAAATTATGAAAATATTTACTAATTTGAACACCGTGCTCTTAGCTTTTATCATAATTTTGTGTTCGGAAAAATTATAAATTTATGCTTTTAGGATATTTCATAATTTTATTTGGTAAATAACGATGAACTCATTCTCATTGCGTTCTTTCACTAATTTACCGAATGAAAATTATTTCATCGTTTCTTTAGTATCGTTCATCATTTTATTTCATAAAATATGAATTGCAAAACCAGCCATAAAAAATGTTCCGATACGAAGAAAAAAATGATACGTAAAAGTACCAGCATCCATTCGGTGTCCTTCGATTACGTTAAATTCGAATGAATCAATCTGCCACCATCGATTGCGTGTCTCGACAAAAAAAAACCTCCATTCACTGGCCACACGCCGACAATCCAGGAAAAAAATTAATTCTACCCTCGGTCCGTCCGTCGAAGTAAACACAAATATTTCCCGTATGGGATTCGTTCGTGGGAAAAATGTTTTCGTCTCGCGTTTTCATCCAGCAGGTATATCATGCTCGATGTAACGCGAACCGCGTTCTATATCGTTCTCTGTCGCACTCGGGATCGTACCGAGTCTCGATCGGTATTCCCACATGGGGTTAGTCAACGCCCGAGTCAAAACTCTTCTTCTTCTTCTTCGGGCCTTTCCGTTCCGGGGTGTAGGTGTGTCCGCGCGTTTTCTTGTTCTTTTCCGTTTGTTCCCGCGTCCCCGAGAACGTCCCCGGAATTGACGTTCGATGGGTCCGAGATATCGCTATAGGCGCCCTCTCTCGGCTTTTCCTTCCTTCACGCTCGACACGTTTCTCTCGACTTTGCGTCGAAGCACACCAACTATTCCGACTACGCCATGCGCGTGTGTTGAAAACGTGTTGAATAGCTCTCTCTCTCTCTCTCTCTTACTTCTCTCCTTCTTTCGACGCAAGAAGGGGAATGAATGGAACCTGTTAGCTTGCCCGACGCACCTGAGAAGATCGCACACGCATCGAGAGGGTCTCGGGAGAACGACGCGATGAGAGAGAGAGAGAGAGAGAGAGAGAGGGAGAGCGCGGAGGCCACGAGAATATAAAGTTGAGAAGGGGAGAGAATCGAGTTTCGTGTGATGCGGCATCATTCTCACTCTCCTTCGAATAACCTGCGAGACCAGAACTCCACTTTTTCTCTCTCTCTCTCTCTCTCTCTCTCTCTCTCTCTCATTGCATCGTATTAGCTGCCATAGTCCCTCGTCGTCCCGCACCCTCCCGAGGTCATTCGACCTGCCTCGTACGAGTCTCTCGTTTCTGAAATTTTCTCTCTCTCTCTCTCTCTCTCTCTCTCTCT